>JAYMSZ010000585.1:0-18639 GCA_036897665.1 Pelargonium citronellum
AGATACAAAAAAAAAAAATTAATCTGAAGTTCATAATCTTTAAGTCTAAAGGGTATTTTGGTCAATTGAAAATAACACTCTTACTTTCAAATAAATTTATCAAACAATCTCATAATTCAATATTCATTTTCAACCTCCTTCCAGACATTGGTTTACCAAACAAAGCTTTTATTCTCTACATGCATTTTACCTCCTTCCAGATACCTCTACAGACATTTTACATTTATAGATATTTTACAATAATTGAAGTAGACGACCCAAACAAGGCCTTAACATTTACCATTGTCAGCCCAAGCTATTCCTTGCTCTTGCAATAAAGAAAAAACATGTTATATTCAAGATTTTGCATTAGCTTTACTGGAGGACAAAAATACAAGCAGCTGCATTTTTGGCTCTTATATGTATTTCAATTCTTTCCATACCGTACAAATTTTCATCTGTAGTTGCTAATATTGTATTCAAAATAGAAGCTCATTGCTAGATAACACAACAGTATTATCTTAATTTGATGTCAAAAGTGTGAACATTAAAATTAGTTGCCAGAACACAACTGAAAAATGCATTTCAATCGTTGCACGAACTGTCATTTATTTTTAAACATAGCGATCTCAGACTGCCAAACATCATTTTCACAAGATATTAGTACATCAAAAGTACTTAAGTTGAGTGATGATAAGGTACCTAAGAATTAGAAAAAACTGTAAATATACTATATGCACCTATTGCTCGCACAAGAGCTACATAATTCAGGCTTATAGAACTTGAACATCACTATATATTCCATTATACAGAGAAACTGCTGTTTGAGCACAACTAACTTCCTCCTAAGCATCATCATCTTCTTCAGGGTTGTGAGCACATCTAACTTCCTCCTAAGCACCATCATCTTCTTCCGGGTTGTTAACTCGTTCACATTCATCAATCCATTCGCTGTATCTGCAAGATCATATTTAGATTCATCAAAATCTATTCACTACAGCATGATAAAACACACACACACACACACAGGTTGGAGGGACTTACACGTCAATTGGCTCGGATAATGCTGCAAAAAAAAAATGTGGAGGATGAGTCAGTTTATGAAAAGAATATCCATAGACTATTGCGAAAATAAAATATAATATAAAATGACATAATCTTCATGATTCAAATGAATGTAATAGAGAGAACCATCCTCAATCATCCATGGTTTAATTATTCAGGCAACTATGTTTTCAATCGCTGTTTTATATCAACTCCAATCTGAAAGAAAACCTAACAAAAAGAAGAGCAATGGGTCCATCCTTTTCCATTATTATATTGCTCTTCAAGCGCTTTGCTTAAGGAACTTAGAATCAGAACCACGCAAAATATCCCAATTCATAAAGCATCTCGTGTGTTAGTCATACTTATCAGTATGTAGATTAAGATTATGTCAATCACAGACTATGCATGAAAAAGTAACATCTTGACCAGCATGTTAAAAACATACCCAAACATTCATACCAGAGAAAAGCAAAGGCTTAGCAACATACCTGTGATGGTAGTGCTGAAACTTTCTTGGCATATCCCACATATGGCTTCTCCAATCAAGTTCTTCATGTCACTGAAAGCAAGAAAAATTGTAAAGATGATTGGGAATAGATGAACAATTAAGTTAGTAAGTGGGTTGCAGAAATATTTTCATCTAGAAGCTTCCCAGTTGGCAAAAACCATGAAGATGACAACTTTATTTCTTCATTTCATTTTAATTCTCTCATCTTTTTATCTTTCGTACTCCAAAACTAGACCAGATAGTGCACTTTTGAACTGAATGTTCTGACTTTTCTTCAAGTCTTCAATACCCAAATTCATTGAAGAAATTTATCACTTCTCAAAAGTAGTTAATTCGTCAAAATAAAAGGATCTAATAAATTCAAAATTTCCATAAATACAAAGTATCTAATAAATTCAAAATTTCCATACATTTTCTGCAGAAGGTGCTAGAATAGAATAAAAACAAAAACCAGCAAATATGCTTACATGCGGCATTCAACACTTGTGCCGTGGTTGCAGAAAGGACAGCTAAAGACAGTATCAAGCTTGTCCATCCGCTTCTTCGGAGGTGGCTTTGCCCTTGACTTCCTCTTTCCCATAGCTCAGATTTGTTTCTGAAAATAAGAACACAAATAAGCTACGAACGTTACACAAAATTATGAACTCCCACGCTAACAAAATTCATTCAAACAACATTTAAGGCATAAAAGCACTCTATTAGGATAAACGACAAATAAGATATCAATTTCCCTTTCCCTTCTCCACCCCAAAGAAAAGGCTCCAAAAGACAAACAATCACAATAGAAGGGCAAGATAAACCCAAACAAATCAAACTAAAGTACTGTTTCTAACTTTCTATCACAATTGCATAGTGTTTATTCAAAGCAAAAAGTGAGGAAAACAGTACCTTGATTTCCTATACACTAAACAAGATTACAAAACAAAACAAATTTTCTCCTACAGCATTCTTCAACGATATATTATGGATTGAACCACGCAAAAAATTCAAATTTCTTGTTGCTCAGTTCCCAAGGAAACAAAAGGAAACTCATCGAACAAATAAATTTCCGATTCTCTGAAATTTCTAACGAAACCCTAATTTCCATTCGTTTCGCTGCTGTAATTTTCTCGAAGACCAACCAGACAATACAAGAAAACGTACATAGAAAAATCGCTGACCTACCAAATTGCAACAAAATCAGAGAGGAGAAAACCGTACCGAGATCAAGGATGAGATAGCAATCAGCGTCAACAAGCTAAGAACTGCAAATATAACCGAATTCAGATCAAAATCACAACAATTGACCAGAATAAAATCAGATCTCATGCTTTATAAAGAGAAAAAACTAGGATAAATCGATGAAATCGCCTCACCTGTGCACAAACCCTAAGCGTTTCGGATTTTGCCAGAATCGATGGTCGTTGTATATGCCATATAGAAGGAGACGGATTCGACTTGCACCAGAGCCAGGGGTCATTGTCGGTGAATACATTAAACGACGTCGTTTCACTTCTCCTACGCTCTTGCGGAATAGGAAACAAATAAGGTAAAAATAAAAATCCAGCTAGATATAGAGCAAAGAGAGTTTATAGACGACAGGTCGTTCGTACCCATCGTAAGGTATCTGGACGACATGTCGTATCCATGTAATTTCTCTAACCGTCAATTTTGCTTGTGATGGTTCTCAGAATCTCAGGTTGAAGGAAAGGAGAGTCCGATTCTTCATTGACCACAGCAAGCTGCGATTCCTCCATTGGCGGAGCCTCGGATTCAGCTACAACCTCGTAATTTCCGAAGGGTTTGGTTTCTTTTGGCTTTTTTATTTTTTATTTCTGATTTCAATCTCTCAGCTGCTGATTTTTTTTTTTTTTTTCCTGGCAAGTTGGAGGCAATTTGAGTGTTATTTTGCATGAAAAACTTTCAATTTCTTATGGTGGCTAGTGCTGGTTTAAGCTATCCTGTGAGAGATGTAACAGAGATGCAATAGCTGGGCTTGATTTACAGTTTTCTCCAATGGTTTTTTTATGGAAGCAGTTTAAAAGTGTAGTAGTTTTGAATGAAATTGAGTCAAACCCAAGATGAATATTAGAATTGAGTGAAATAAAATGCATGAGAAGTGGAGTTGCCTCTCATGAGATTTTAAAAAAATGACCTTTTTACATGAAATTTCATTATAGCAAATAATGCTTTATACATTAGTATACTAATTTATTTGTCATTACGCTCATATTGGTTTTTGGTGTATGGGTCATTGTATTTTCTTAGTTCATGAGTATTTTGAAATTTCAAAGATCTTGCAGCATAGAATAAAGCATTAAGCAATGCCTTTTTTGTGGCTATCAATTTGCAATAGATGAACTTGTCATGTACAGAACAAGGACTGTGTGATGACAAAATGAGAGGAAAACCCAGAAGAAAGGACAAAGAGTTCTCAAATTTTACTCGTCGGTGCCATGGAAATAATTGTTATGCTTTGTAGTGCATTTACTACCAAACATACTAGTGGTGTATTTTACCCCTCTTTCCCGAGTGTTGAGGAAATTGTGTTTTTGTGGCTATGCTTCATTTGACATTTCATCTTTTTTATTATGAGCCTAATGCAGGTTTCTTAAAGTTTCAAATCTTGCATCTAGAATAAGTGATAAGTTAGTTCCACATTATATAGAGTTAGCTCTTAATGTCCATTTTATCCTTATACTTCTTGCATTCGGCTGTGACAGCTTCAATCGAATAATTAGTCATGAATATTACATCTTGGGATGGAACCCTATCGTCCAGTGATTTCTTTCTTGCTGCTTGTTCTCTTGTTGAGAAATGGAAAAAGGCCAATCCTGATTTTCCTCCATGGTCATGGGTCCCTAGTCCAAGACAACCATGGGTTGCTTCTCGTGAGGTTAGTTCTGTCAGTTGTTTTTGTTACCCACGGTTTTGATCAGTTCATACTTTAAAGTTATCTATATCTCCCAGGTGGAGGGATATTTATCTATGGAGAATGTATGTCGTCTTAGGTCAAGTAAGGTTTGTGCCTTTGCCTTTATATAAAATGAAGCCCTGTCTCCGTAGAGCTAAGTTGATTTTACAGCTATCATAATGTTTCATTCAGGATGACTGCGAAGAAGGAAGTTGCAATGAGAAAGAAGAGACCAGCTGCTCTGACAGGGAAGAGACCACCGATAGTGCCACATTGGTATGTATGTATGTATACATATATTGTTCACTATCCTGGTTTCTTGCTTTCATAATCAGACTTGGATATTGCTCATCAATGCCGAAACTATACTTTAATGACCATTTTTCCTTTACTTCTTGCGTCATTCACTACATTGATCATGTTCTTGTTCTATGTGCAAGATCCTGAGCAATCTCCATCAAGTACAGCATTACGATTTCCACATAGTGTACAGTGCTTCTTTTAGGGTTCCAGTGCTATATTTCCGTGCATATCGCAGTGGTATGTTTTTCTCTATGTCAGTAAATGATATAGCGTGTGATAGTTGGACATTCTACTTGCAACATTCATGTAGTCTAGTTGTTTACCCAATTGTTCACATAAGATATGAGACCTGCACTAATTCATCCCCTAGTATACACCAGCTGTGCATTTGAGTCAGAGACATAATGTGTATTTTGACAACTTCAGTGAGTTCTTACTAATATATGCTGCTAATTGCCTGATTTAGCTACACTGTAACTTCAATACTTCATATATGATTTACCAAATCAAGTGTCATGTACTCGTGTTGTTTATTATAGTTAAACAAAATGCAACGAATGCCTCCATCCCTCTGTAAACTGATTTATTTTATGAAGCATATGCCTCCGATACTGTACTAATTACTTGCGTTGAAGTATATAGATGGAGAACCAATGGGATTGGAGGAAATTGAGAAGGACCTTCCTGCCTGCTCTTCAAGAGTGTTGTTGGAATCAAAGTGGACATTCATAACTCTGGAGGTTCTGACATTTCCCTAATTATCTCTGTTTTATTTTCTCTTCTTTTCTTTTCCATGCTTGCTACTTTAGTATAGATAGTGACTTACTTATCTTGATAAGTACTAACCAAGTAGTAACTTAAGCGCTCTTTTAATAAGGAAGTAATCATCTGCAAAATAGAAAATGGTTAGATCTGAAGCTAATTTGTCGCACCTTTGAAATATCATCAATTATAGGAGCATCCCTACATGAACCGTCCATGGTACAAATTACATCCATGCGGGACCAGCGAGTGGATGAAGCTGCTTTTCCTCGGTGATGATTCTCGAGCTAAGCATGGAGTGGCAATTGAACTATATCTGGCGTCGTGGCTTTCAGTTGTTGGGCAAGCTGTTGGTCTTAGAATCCCTCTTGAAATGCTGAGCAACAATAATAACAATCATTTGTAGTTGTAGTTGTTAGTTGTTACTTGGTTATAAGAAGCTTTTGTTAATTGTTTAACAGCTTCTGTGTCTCCATATAATTACTTTTATTTTCTTCTTGCACTGTCATTTCCATGGAAACCAAAATACAGCTACAAATGTTAGGGTGTGCATGTATTCATGTAAATCACAAGAAAGTTAATGACATGATTTGATAAGAACTTGATCACTGCAATTTGTTGCAAAGCTAACAGTAAAACAAGAAGAAAAAAAATACCATGTATCACCTGTCCGTGAACTACAGCAACTCATTAGCAATGTCAAATTACAAAATCTTTGTTTATCTTGTGAGCTTAACCATTATTAGATATGAGTTGATATCAAGTTTAGAAACAAAATCTCTCTTATTCTATGAAGTCGACTATCTCAATTGATGAGGTCGACCTACTGGGATTGACAATTTATTTGAAATGTATCTCATAACATGGTTTACTTTACCCATTTTTAATTTGGGTCGACCTAACTTTTCTATATAAATCTTTGTATATTTTATTAGGCCAGCCGTCCAAAATGATTGTCAATCTAATATGGGTCAACTTTTACTAGAAAGCAATCAACACATATATTATGGTTGACTCATATATGACATGGGTCAACCTACATTTACTGTGGATTGACCTAATTTAACAATAAGTTAAACATGTTTAGATCAACCACTTTACAACTTAATCGATCCTCAAAATACGTTGGTCAACATTCTTCAAATGGGTCGAATCAATAAACATGCGTATATTGTTCCAATATAGTACATTTGGGTAATTTTCTTATTACAGTCTTACATTCTACAATTTTAATCAAACAATTATTTAACTTTACATATTTTCTTTTGAGCTTCATTTACACTGCAGTTTACCGAGCAAACAAACATGTTATTCACTTTTATAAACAATAAGTCTCATGCATGAATATGATATTAAGTTACATTATCAGATTATCAACTAAAGTTGAGATGGCCGAGTTGGTCTAAGGCGCCAGATTAAGGTTCTGGTCCGAAAGGGCGTGGGTTCAAATCCCACTCTCAACATTGAATTTTTTTTTGGCCCATGGGCCTGACCTGGCCCATTACTTCAGTTTTGACCCAATAAGCATTCTAAGCCCAATATAGAAAAAATTGCATCACAACCATCTGGCCCATTTACTGAAGCCCAATTTGAATTTACCCTTCTATATATTTTTATTTTTCCAATTTCATTACAACATATACTGGCCATACAAAAATGGTAGCAAAATCAGCACATTGTGGTTGTGGATAATATAGATAAGGTGAGAAGGAGCATCTCATCCAATGAAATGCTAGCAAATATTGACACCTCATCTTAAGAGCCACAAGTTTCAGAGCATTAGATACACTCAGCTCTGTCAGAAAATCTAACATCCTCCATAATCTTCCTCTTATATTTTTCAGCACATTGCTCTCTCTGAAGGAGCTTCTTCTCAAGCAACAACAATGGCAGCTCCAATGGCCAGCCAGCTGAAGAGCAGCTTTGCTCCATCCTTAACAAGGTCCATGATGCCCAAGGGCATCTCTGGCTCTCCCTTCAGATTCTCTCCCTCCAAGAGAACCTCTTGCTTCACTGTCAAAGCCATCCAGTCTGACAAGGCAAGTACCTATTTTATTTCATGTTTCAAATTTTCAATTGCTTACAAAAATATATTAAAATGGGTGAGGTGTGAAAGAGTTGTGTAGAAACTAAAACCATACACTTATTGATCATCAATGGTTGGATATGTCAATATAATCCATAGAATTTGTACATATGTTTTACTATTGTACCCTTTTTACATCATTTACTAGTAAAATTGCTTATATTTGATCTTAAACTTTCATAAATGAATCCAATTTGTTTTATAAATAAAAATAAAATAGCATTTAAGCTTAGTTGTTATTTCACATAAAATTTAAAATATATTAAATAATTATTTGTCAGTTATTTAATATAGTTTAATCACCTCAACTGATAATTGAACAAAAATAAACTTTAATAAATTTTAAATTTCAGGTCAAATAAGAGAGAATAACAATATTTTAGATCCATATTTAAAATTGAGAGACCAATTTAAGTTTTGAAAAAAAAAATTATGAGCCAAAATAGATCATATGAAAACGTTTACGACCATTTTGGAGTATCTACCTTAACATTCCCCAAAGAACTAATTTGTTACTCTAAAATGTCATGATTTTAACGTTTGTTTTGTGTACAAAACCATGGTGCAGCCAACATTTCAAGTGGTACAGCCAATTAACGGCGATCCATTCATAGGAAGCTTCGAGACGCCGGTGACCTCGAGCCCGTTGATCGCGTGGTATCTATCCAACCTCCCCGCCTATCGGACGGCTGTGAACCCGCTTCTGAGGGGCGTGGAGGTGGGCCTGGCCCACGGTTTCCTCCTAGTGGGCCCTTTTGTGAAGGCGGGCCCACTGAGAAACACAGAGTACGCCGGCGCAGCCGGGTCTCTGGCCGCGGCGGGTCTCGTTGTGATACTGAGCATCTGCTTGACCATGTACGGAATTGCATCGTTCAATGAAGGAGATCCGTCCACCGCCCCGTCGCTGACCTTGACCGGCCGGAAGAAGCAGCCGGACCAGCTGCAGACCGCCGACGGGTGGGCCAAGTTCACCGGCGGGTTCTTTTTCGGGGGAATCTCCGGCGTCACCTGGGCTTATTTCCTTCTCTATGTTATTAACCTTCCTTACTATGTTAAGTAAATTTGGGGCATGTTTGTGTGGTGATGTCAAATACTTTGGGAATGTAATTGTTGTATAAACATGTTGGAATTTGAATCAGGAGAGTAATTGTTGCAAAATGTGCTTTGAATCAGTTGCTGGTTTCCAGTTTATTGTATGCATGTGTTCTTATGTTTTCTGGTAAATACTGAATACAGATTGTGCACACAAGGATGAAGGATCAATCTTTTGCACAAACATATGTCTGTTCTTGTGAATTCGAATTAGGGAGGAGTTCGGATCGGATTGCATTGAATTTGTTTGAGTTCGTATTTATAGAGAGTATATCGAACCCAATTTGGACAGAGTTTGAAATGAATCGAATCAAATTATATATAGTATGTGCAAATTCGTTCAATTCAATATATATTTTAAAATATAAATTTGACTCAATTTGATGCAAAAATAGTTATGCATTAGATCGATTTTAAGTTGAAATGAATTTCAATTGCTTGCAGCATTTAATTCAAATTGTCATTTTTATAGTTCAAATATAAACTGAAATGACTAAGGTTGTTGGATTTAAGAGGAGAACCTATACAAGACATATATATACAAGCTTGAACAATATAGGATAAGAATGTGGTCTCCTACACCACCACCACCAAGGATGTGTTGAGTGGGGATCGATCCTGGCTTTTGGCACATTAGGTGCACCAATGTGGTCTCCTCCACCACCACCACCACCACCAAGGATGTGTTGAGTGGGGATCGATCCTGAGACCTCATCTCACTCACACAGCTAGAATAATCAACTGTGCCACCCTTAATGATTTATGTTGTCACTATATTATTGCCTTATTGGTGCCTAAGTCAATTTTTTTGCACTGAATAATGGTATTGAAAATTTGAGTGTGTTCGGCCTCCTCGTCAACAATTATTTAGCTTTATTGTTTAATTTTAATAGAGTGTTACTTGTGTTTGTTCATAATTTTACAAATGAAGTTATCTGCTCTTTATCTTGACACTCCTTCTCGTGTTACCATGGTTCAATACTAGGGATGGCGGATGGGTATTTTGTTCATAATTTTACTAATGAAGTAACCCGTGCTTCACCCCGACACTCCTTCTCGTGGATTTTCTTCTCAAAAAAAAATATATTTATTCACATTCGTTGTAATAAATATGTGATAATGAAACTTTCGGCTAGATGTAAAATTTTAATAAAGTTTCTTTGGTAAGCTTATTGGTAAAGTTGTAAGTCCACATTATATGTGTAGCATTTTATGAAGGATGAGAACCAGAGAATCGTTATCCCGTACAAAACCGTTGTAATAGAAAAAAAAAAGAAAAAAAAGAAGAAGGTTCCCGCTGAAAGAACAGGAAAGAAGAAGAAATGGCAATACAAGCTGTCCAAGCGAATGCCCCATCTCTTCACTCTCACAGTCCCCAAATCCAATTCTTCAGCTCATCGGCTGCGCCTCCACCGTCTCTCCTGGTATCGCAGACCAAAGCTCAGAATGGCCGGAGAAAATTTCTCAACCTCATTTCCCGATCAAAAGGCGACGATCGCGAAGAGGTCCGTTTTTCTCTTCTTTCCAATTTGATTTTCTGGCAAAATACGCATAAGTTAGGGCTATAGTTAAACGTGTTTGTAGCTCGTTTACAGAGTTATTTGATTGATGCTCCTGTGTCTGTCGGAGATGGCTTCTCGTTCAGTGGAGGTACCTAGGATTATCTCTTTTTCAATTTTTCTTCTGGAAATACATTTGAAATTGTGTGTCAATTTCTGAGAATTTTTTCACATTTTACAGGAAAATATTCTGATGGACCAAGTCCTTCTGATGAATGGTTTAAGAAAGGAAAGATAGTGAGTTTACTTCTGAAATTTCAATTTAGTTTGTGTGATTTGTTAGGTTTATGAAATATGGAGGATGAATGGATAAACAGTTACTTTTGCTAATTTGATCAAAAGAAAACACTGAAAATGGTTCAGTTATAACTTATAAGTACCTGTATCAGTCTTTTTTCACCAAAATTTGTGAAGGCGCAATTGTATTATCTGCGATAGAGTTGGTTACATAGGATAATGTTGTGAGAGTGAACATATTCACTCTGAAAATTTGATGTCTGGTGTCATACACAGGAAAATATTGCTCTTTTTTTTGCATATGATCTCAAATATTGTGCTCATGGGGTTGCATAAGAGTTCTTATAGCTTTGGCTGTGCTCGAACTATCTTCACTCCACCGAATATAATTGATCCTCTAGATTTCTTCTATAAATTTATTATCATGGTTTAACCTAGTTTTCATCATGCCTTAAAGTAGAGTGGATAATAAAGTTTTTATGGAGCAGTTAATTGTGCAAGTTAATTATGCATCTTGTGCCTTAGTCCACGGTATTGTACTGTTTCATGATCATGTAACTCACCAAAGTCTGTCTCAGGCTATATAATTCTAGCTTAATAGGTTCTGTAGTTTGAATAATAAGATTAGGAGGTCATCATTGTTATTATGAGCTTTCGCGAGAAAAAATTTCATCAATAATTTTTTTTTCTAGGTGAAAGCATATACTGTTGGTGGTTCTGGTGAGCAGGCAAAAGATCCAATTTTTGGACTTACCATGGGGGGTGGTTCTCAGGCTTCTACTGATGTTTTCAGGTAAATCTAAAAGTGCTTATAAGAAACTATTATATTGTTTGAAGATACATTCATGATGCATACACCTTGGAATTATAAGGTCTTAGGTCTCTACAGTATGCAAGAATTGAGGTTGGATTATTTGCAGGGCTCACCAATTGAACAATGCTCAATATGATTTTGTGCAATAGATGGTTCTGCGTTGAAACTGGAAATCCCGATAATTCTTCAGTTATTTTAATCCATGGCTTTCCTTCACAGGTAAGTCTTTTTCTGTTAATTGCAACTTGCAAGTACAATGGCTTCTATCATCTCTTTCTTGAATGGGTTTCAAAAAGACAGTCATAATTAGGAAAATTACAAATACCACCCTATTGAATGTGTTTGTTATGTATAATTGAATATCCTCAATTGGTGTGCTTCAGTTTATGTATGAATTCACTAAAGTTGTTTTGATCTATGTCGTCGTTGAATTCCTGGAACAATATGAGCTCTTGAAGTTACTAATAATCAAGATATGTAAAATCTCAATCAAACTCCATGTATAAATGTTATCTGATGTGATGATGTTGACAGGCATACTCTTATCGCAAAACTCTTGCCACACTCTCCAAGGGCTTTCATGCCGTAGCTTTTGATTGGTTAGGTGAGATCATAAGTTGCAGTTGGCTCGTAGTAGCAAATAAATATTTTGAGAATCTTTCTTCTTCTCTTCCTTTCTCTCAGATGATTATTTTCTGATTATTTTATTTTGTTCTACTGATGTTTGGGCAATACTGATGGGATGCAAAGTTTATTAACCATTGTTGAAGTTCTTAGATAATAATGAAGAAGCAAAATGAAAGAAATTATATGCAGATAAGTGGTGAAACACTATAGAAAAATTGATGTTCTAATTCTCTTCATTTCATTTATGTGGGTATGACTGGATGAAATGTAATAAAATAAAATAAAATTATGTTTTAACTCTCTTTATTATTCCTTTTATTGAGATTTCGTTCTGAATTAATGAAAGAAGACATTCAAATTTGATGAATTCATTCACTTTTCCCTCCTACCATCCTACAGTCCTATACATTTTCAGGAAGAAGGAAGATAGAAATTCAAAAGTTTCAGAATGATACATTTGACCAGTTCATTGAGAGTATATTGATTAGGCTCATATATATGTCATATAGTGTAGAACATGCACTTTGGAGGTTATTTATTTGTATATAGAGCAGCAGGTTTCCTTGTTAAGGCAGTGATTGCTTGCTTCTATTTTTTTGTTCCTAATTGTTTAAAAAAAAGATATGATTGACTTTTCCAGTTGACTCTAAGTTAGCACAAGAAGTACTTTGTTGATACTTCACTACATTATATTACAGGCTTTGGATTCTCAGATAAGCCCCAGCCAAAATATGGTTTTGATTACACTATGAATGGTAAGCTTTATCAGCCTAAATGTTGAAATACTAACTCTTTGGATCGGTTTCTACACTGCAGTATCATTTGATTCACTTTGGTGATTATCTATTTCTAATATAATTCTATGGTTTGTAGAATATGTGACATCCTTGGAGTCTCTTATTGATAAACTTGCCATTGGTAAGGTCTCACTTGTTGTCCAGGTATGGTTTTCATCTCTTTTGTGGACATGTTCGCTTACCTTACCATATGTAATGTTTCACTGAAGAGTAATTTTGACTTGTGTGCTTTCCAGGGATACTTTTCCCCGGTCGTTGTTAAATATGCGAGCACTCACCAAGACAAGCTTGACAATTTGATACTCCTAAATCCTCCTGTATGGATCATCTGGAACTTTAACATTTTATATTTCTTTATTGTTTCTCATATTTTTGTTTTTTCTCTTGTCAACCTTTTCTTATGGTTATAATTTACAGTCTTTCGGTCCTTTTCTGTGTAGCTAACAGCGAAACATGCTAATCTTCCATCAACTTTGTCTGCATTTAGCAACTTTTTGCTGGGTGAAATATTCTGTCAGGTAGGGAGGTTATGCTAATAATTTACTTCCGATCTTCAACTAGTGTGTGCTTGTGCACATGTGATGTCTAGAATACATTCTCTATGTTATTTTCAGCCTGAAATTTATAGCACTGCTGAATCAGGATCCTCTAAGGGCCAGCGATAAACCTTTGACAAGCTGTGGTCCTTACAAAATGAAAGAGGACGACGCAATGGTCTATAGAAGACCTTATCTCACTTCTGGTTCTTCAGGGTTTGCTTTGAATGCCATTAGTAAGGCCATGAAAAAGGAGCTAAAGGTTAAACACGATGTTTATTTTCTAAAGATCTCCATTGGTCGTTATCTCCTTTGTATCGTAATAAAACCTCCTGATTTTCTTTTGGTTTCCATTACAGACCTATGTGGAAGAAATGAGGACGACACTCATGGATAGTAATTGGAAAGTTCAAACTACAGTATGCTGGGGTGAAAGAGACCGTTGGCTGAACTACGATGGAGTTGAAGATTTCTGCAAAGTTTCTAACCACAAGCTAATCAAGCTCCCAATGGTACCATTTGTTTTCTTCCATCTCAGATCTGTCAAATTAACTTCCATTTCTTTAATGGCATAATTTTGGCTTGTACTTAACCAATGTTGAACAAACATGAAAACAATTACTCCATGTCTCAAAATAAATGTCTTGTATCCTTTTTAGAAAGTTAGTTTTACATGAATTACCGATAATACCCCTATAAGAAGTTATTATCTCTAAAGTTTGTTAAAGCACATGTGCATGGGGATAGAAAAAAAAATATACAATACCAACTTCTCCTTACTTTTTCTCAAAATAGAAAGTTGGACATTTATTTTGAGACGAAAGGAGTATTATTTTCTTGTTTCCCCAACACCTCGGTGATTCATGCCTGTCTGGCTGTCTTTACATTTCAGCCTCAAAATATCGATGACCCTCTTCATTTCATCACAATAAATCTCTACTTTCATTCCTATGTTGTTAATATTTGGGAGACTGAAGTGAACTTTTGTGTATTGCAGGCAGGGCACCATGTACAAGAGGATAGTGGTGAAGAACTTGGAAACTTAATTGCTGGGGTCATAAGAAGGAACAGAATTTGACCATTTCTCCACAAAAAAGTATTTTACGCTGTTTATTCGTTGTTACTGTGAGCACTTTTGCACTATGATTCAGTTATATATTTGTATGACGCTATAGATATGCATGTGGTGTATAGACACTTAGTCAAACAACATTGTACCATAATACTTTCATATGGAGCATGTAAATCAGAATGTTGAGCATATTTCCACATATAATCATGTAATTCCTTGACACAAGGTCTTGTACTATTGATTCAGAGAGGTAGCTAGACAGTAAATTTGGTAAATACCTATTGATAACCCATCTAAGGATGTGAATACTAATCATAACATGAATTTCAAATTTGCAGTTGTATCATTAATGAATTAGATATTAGATCCCAAAGAAAGGAAAATGAAGGTACAAAGCTTGTGTAATGGCAAGGTTCATGTTGAACTAGCCAGTTTTATATCTCACTATTGCTATCTTTTCACATGTTCTTGAAAATGCATGTATATGTGACAACAGTACTGTCAATGTGTTTAGACTCTCATTGTAAGAAGAAAAAAAATGGCAAGATACTACGTACAGAGCTCTACAACCTTCTCTGCTTTGGGGGAGGCAGTGAAAATGGATCAACCCAACATTCATCGTCTTTTACAGCTTTTTTCCACCTATTTTTGAACCTCTCCAATTCCATATAGGTCTGTTTTACTACCTGCACAGATCAGTGACTATGTGTAAATGCCACAATTCCTTTTTTAAGTATGCATGCGACAAAAATGCTTTAGAAGACACTGAGTTCATAGTTATGTAAAAGAAAGTAAAGAGGGTAACTTCAAGGCTTACCGCAGATCTACCACTATTATTATCAGATGACAACGATGCCTGCAATTTCAAAGGTAATTGATTCATGATCTGGAGAAGAAAAGAAAAACTGAGACATACAACAACTAACAGATTGTGTTCTATATGAGATACCGATTGTTCAGAACTTGGTAAGCCTTTGTCGGGTGTTTCAGTAGTTGTCTGCATTTTACAACATAGGTGTTAAAGGAGCATTTGAAACAAAAGTAAATCCACAAATAGAAGTTTCAAGCTTTTCTAAACAATCCCAGTGGAGTTGTCAACTTGAGAAGATGATTTTGCATTTTGGAAATAATGAACCAAACCTTATTCTCTGCTGAACCACCAAGTGTAGGAAGACCATAATGAACTACGTACTCAGAATCTACTACTCCAATATTTTTTGTACGATCACCCTGTGAAAATTGCATCAGAAGTAAGAAATGTGTAGAGGAGAATTAATATAAATGAAGGGCATAGTTCTGAGAAGGAAAAATTGCCTGTGCACAGTGACCAAGCTCAAAATCCAAACCCCATCCATGATTTAAGTCATTCTGTAAGAATAACGAGCAAAATCAGACAAGTTACAGAAATACGCAACTTCAGCAGTTTTAGAGAAGCTATTAACGACTCCATGACATGAGAAATAAACTACACTACACTCATTAAGTAAAATTAACATTCTGGCTCCATAAGGGATGCGTACCTGAATCATATGCCATACACAGCGCCAAGATGCTCTTGAGAAAACTGGAGCCATCATTTCTACAAAGCTGCAATCAGTCTGTAAAAGTTAATGAATCTTGAAAGTCTACTCTTTTTTTTTTCAGACGCGCAGGAGCGCACACTCACACACACAAACTATAGCTAGACAATGCAAAATTTCTACCCGGTGCATGGAGGACTGGTGCTGTTCTCATCACATCTTCTCCGACCAATCACCTTATAAACCCTCCTGTTGACATATACAATACCAAATACAAAAATCATTGTACATGAAATTCCAGATCAACTAAAACCGAAGTGATCATGAAAAGCATACATCAAATTAAGGTTCAGCATCACTTTATTTGGAAAGTAAATAAATCATTAGGTCGCATAAAACTTTATCAGCCTTAGAAGTTCACTGACCAGATTGTGACACTATAGACTATAGAGCACTGGAGTAAAGATTTTACTTCTCCTAAACAGAAACTTGGACTAAATAAAGTACCTGTGTACTCTTGATGTTTTCACTCGTGCTGTAAAATGATGATGCACCTCTGAATTATCAGGATCAAGTCCTGGCTGTGATATCTCAAGCCCTTCTTCTTTAATAATTGAAATATATCTGCATGGAAAAAACATAAATGTGTAGAAAAGAATCATTTTGTTTTCTAACGGACTATAGTAGACCAAGACAAGGTTATGTGCTACAAAAACCTATACCCCTTATTTGCTTAGCATACTCTCTTATCTTGAAGACTTAAGGCATATTACTTTTTTTTTAATTACCTGCTCTACATTCTAGAACCCAAATCCAATAAACCAAGGAAAGATTTATCTTGGCAAGATGGGTATTGATATATGGAACTATAACAGACCCGTACACACATCTATCTGCTCAATCCAATACATGGATAAAGATACAGGCACATATATACCTTCCAGCATGAAAGTTTTGAACTCCAAGATCTTCATCCCAAAGAAATATATAGGCATACTCTGAGACAATATCTGGATGTAGGAATCGCTTGGCAAACCACCTAAATCATCAAATTTATTATATAAAACCATGTTACTGAGCACTAATTGAAGATATATGAAGTGCAGAATCTGCCATAACTTGAAGCCAAGTCCATTACCACTTAGTCTGATTGACTGCAGATACATGTATGGCATGGTCACTCCATTCTAAGTCCCTCCAATTATCCACTTTACCATCATAATGGAAAAGCATGACAAGAAAATCACTTGATAGAAACTGTAGTTATAAGTGAGAAAGAATTAAATCAAATAACAAAATGAAAGAAGAAGAAGAAGCCAGAGTATGAAGGTTAGGCTTTTCACCTTCGTTACAATTGAATTCACGTTTTCCTTTTGCTTTATTCCAACTGCCATGGCCAATAAGTTCATCGGCTTAGAGTTCTGCACAGTGTAGCATATAGAACATATATTGACGTTCAAATAAGAGAAGCCACAAACAAACTGCATACTGTATCACCACATGTGCATTCACAAAATGACCCACACAATCAGGTGAAAATGATCTATCTATAAAATATCACAAGGGAAAGATGAATAAATTACTCCTGTTTCTGCTGGGATAGGAGTAATTGTAATGGAGGTGATGCAAAAATATCATAGAAGATGCAAAGAACACCAGAATCTGTTCAAATTGAAACCACATTTATGATTCAATTAAGCAAGCCATGCTACAATAGAACATATTTCCTTTCCTTTCAATATTTTCCTACAACTTTCCCCAAATAAATAGGGTGTAAAATTCCCATCAGGCAACCAAAATATTATTCATTTCTTCATATTTGTGGTTTCCATGACAAAATGGCTTCTACAGCATGAGAATGCGACCATTCCCCAGACTAACTTGATTGAAGTTACTTCAAACACACATATGCTCCTCTAAACAAATAATTTAAACCAGTATCTGAAACATGAACATAGGAGAAAATTCCCAAAAATTTAAAATCCAAATCACTTGCTAAAACCAACAAACCACAGTTTTACATACCTTCTTCTTTGGTTCCCCCCATAAGGGCCTCATTTCCAAATCAGAATTCCCAGCAACAATCCCTTTCGGCAGTGCCTCAGTTCCATAGGGGCGGCATTGAGTCTAAATATACAGCATCATGGATTTAAAAAAAAAAAACTAAAACGAGTAATTTATATATCACAAACTGGTAGCAGACAAATTTGACATCAACATACCTCACACACCTTAGCTCCCGTATGCAGGATAGCATCAACGACCCCCCACCCTAGGAATGTCTGTGCAAAGAACAGATGATATTAATACTTCAACAACAACAACAACAACAACAACAACAACAACAAATGATTTCTTTAGCAAAAAGAATACATATGTGCACACACTTGTTTATATTCTATGACAAGGAATGCACTGCCCATGAAGAGAGCTGCGTAGAGGAAACAAAGGGTTGGAACAAAACGGCAAATGAATGATCTTTGATTATTTTTTGGGTCCATGATGGGAGGAGCAAATTAGAATATGGTATAAAGTGATTAATGATTCACTCAATTTGGGTATGTATATATTGCTCTGTCTAGGAGAAAAAGAAAGTGGCTGGGAATTGTGATACTCATCATGTGCCATATATATAAAAATGAATAGAGAGAGAAAGAGTGGAGTTTCCACTAATCAGTATAAAAAAATGTGCCTAAGAAGAAAGCATGCCAAGTAACTTTCGACTTCTAAAAGGGGGGTTTTTAGGCAAATAGCCTATTTGGCAAAAATAATTGGATTTTTAACCCCCTTTTTCAAAAATTTAGGAA
>JAYMSZ010000586.1:0-18637 GCA_036897665.1 Pelargonium citronellum
TTTATGAGTTTAATACTAACAAGTTGCACAAACTTATTATAATACATCAAATCTTAAAAAAAAAATTAAACGATTTTCTTGGACGATCTCTATTAAAATAGGTACAAAATATTAACATTTGTAATAAATTCAATAGAATACTGAAACTTATCCATTCTCTACCCTAAACATTTTCACTAGTAATTTCAAATACATGTAAAAATATATGTAAAATTTATACATGTAAAATTTATATATGAAAAAATACTTTTTCAAGAAGTAGTTAAAATTGTCTCATACAAAATGTGACAAATACGGGATAATCTTATATGATTATCTAAAGTAAAAGTTATTAAAAAAAATTCGGTAAGATAGGTTGGACCAAACGTTTAAGCGTTTGGAGTCCATTTTCAGTAAATAGGTTAAAAATGCACAAGTTCTATTTTTGAAAAATCAATGAATAATCGCGACAAACCTATTCAAGCCTGAATAGATATTGGCTCTCTCTTTTTCAAAGTCGGTTTCTCTATTTTCCTCGACAATCCCGGAAAATAAAATCCCTGAAATTCTCTGTTTGAGGAATTTGATGGAAGAAGCGTAATCTGTGAAGGCCTTAGAAACTCCTTTGCAGAAGCTGAATTTGAATTCCAATCCCAATCCCAAATCCTCACAAGTCATCTCCACAGTGAAATTCTCAGGTACTTTTTCTTTTCTTCTTCAATCTTGTAAATTGCATACAAAGTTGCCTTTTTGTAGCTCAATTTGGAAGTTTAAAGCTTGCAAAGAAATTATCGGCTTCATGTGTCTATGGATTGATATATAATTGCGAACGGGTCAAAATTGATGCCCATTTACTGGTTGCTGAAAATTAATTATAGAGTCTGTTATTTCAATTATTTACAATTGTGAGCTCTTGGATAGTACCGGACATGGTTTTAGGGTTTATCGTTCATAAATGCCCAAACAATATTCTATAAGAGAAAGAAGAAATTGTGAATTTCATGGTAGTGCATAATGTTTTATGTGCCTCTTCAAATCTTGCACAGGGTTTATTTTTATGTAATAGCTACTTGGGATGCTGGTGCAGCAGCTATGCTGTTGTTGCATGACCTTACTTGCTGAGTCTATGTTTAATAGGGTTACCCCGGTCGAAGAAAGAGCCTCCAAGTTTACAAAGCATGTGCCTTGGAGTTGTTGGGAAGCACTTTGAGGATGTTATTGAAGACTTGAGTGAGATTTCTGTTAGCTTCCCGGCAGATATCAAGGTGAGGAAGCATTATTGTGTGTCCTCCATTCTTTATGCGTGAGCAATGAGCATGCACAGTGTGTATGGGTAAATCAATACATGCTCTCTTTTTTTCTTCCAAAAAAAGGTATACAAGATGCTCATTTTGGGACATGGAGAGTATTTAGAGTTCTTTGCACATTTTCATATAGCATAGTGGACTTGATCATTGTCACCTGAATATTTAAAGGAAACTTGAGCAAAACAAACTTTGGAGATGTTTTGAACTGATCCACTTTATCTGTGGCTACAATTGAACTTTTCAAGCTAAAAGCTAGATTTGAAACATGCATAACCAACTTAACTTTGTTGCAACTTCTGAGGCAAACCTACAAAAAATTGTGGCAAACTGAAGACTTTCAGTTGCTGTATAATAACATGCATTATGTCTGACATCATTTCCCGAGAGATCTCTGCTTTTATTGATTCTAATGTTGTAAGTTTATATCAATGAATCTCAGATGGCATTGGCAGCCATTGCCCGGAGAAGAAAGTTACTAAATAATGATGTCGTCGTCTCTTTGGCTGAAAATTCATGGGAAATCCTTGACATCTCTGGTTCAAATGTTTCGGATATTGGCTTGGCAAAAGTTGCTGAAAAATGCAAGTATCTCCGAGCTGTGGATATAAGGTACACAATGCTTTCTCATATCAATTTCAAAGAATTAGTATGCTACACAGTTTGTAATATCAGGTTTTGTCTGCAGATAAGGTCTAATTAGATAATTATTTCTTGTGTCATGTTGCATTGGACTAGTATTTGTGTTGAAGCGGGTAATAAAGTCTCGCATTGAATAAATAAAAAAATGTATGAGTTACATATAATGGTGCAAGTAAAACTCTACTAATATGGTTGACCTTTCAGTATGGGAAACCCAAGCCATTATATGTAGCCCAATATCAAATTTAACAAGATGCATATCATAAATAGTGTAGATACAGGCAACATTAGTGAGTGGAATATATCTTTTGATATTAATTAGATACACTATGTGATGTGCTTTGCTGATACAAAATTATCTGCAATGATCTGAGGTAATCAGTAACATGAATAATTTTATCCCATTGGTTGGTAAATATTGTATCTCATGCAATTGAACTTCCATTTGCTCTTAAAATCTGCATATTATTGAGGAAAGCTATTTTGCAGTCAGTGTGACAACATTACTCCGGATGGTGTTTATGAACTTGTGAGGCGCTGCAATTCCTTGGAAACATTGAGACTCGGGTATATTCTATTAGAGATAATTTTTTGTCAATTTCCTCCACATCCATCCATTTTGTTATCCCACAGATTTTCTATGTAACGTGTATTATATTGTATTGATGTAACCTCTGCTTTCTTCCTTTCTAATTGTGTTAGCATATCTGCACAGATATTAAGGATGTCTTTAGCTGAAGAGAATATTGTGTGCAATATGTGAAAAATGTAAAACAAAATGAATCCATATAGTGCCTAATTCTATGAGAACAAAAGAATCAAGCATAAGAACTTTTACTCATGTATTTGCCTTGCCTAGCAGGACATCTGGATCTGTCTATGTAGGGATAATGTTGTATGATAGTTTTCATATTTTATTTCAATAGGAGTTTATTGTAAAATAGACAAATGGTATTCAATTGATCTAAATGCAAAGTTACCACATTCTAGCATCATGGAAATGTTACAGGCTCTAGCTCATTTTGCATATGATGAATTACTATGAGAATCATAATATTGATCTATGACATAATAATTGATATTTTACAATGCTCACAAAATTAAGATACTCGTACTCCACTGAAGAATATGGGACAATTATTTCTTCATATTACCTTTGCTATTGTTTTGTTTTTGTTTTTACATTATTGTGTAATTGAATCAGCCCATAGAATTGGGTTTTGACTAGGGGATTAAACCTCATAGCAGGATATGAACAAAAGCTAATGTTGCAGAGGGTGCCCAAGGAGTGACAATACTGCACGAAGAAGCTTGGGAATATTTAAACCAAAGATAAACAATGTGGAGGGAGATTCATGGGAGGAACTTGATACTGAAGAAATTGTTGATGGTGCACAGTCACTACGCTGGCTAGTGTGGGTATGGATATCCTATTTTAAAACAATTTTTCCCCAATTTGATACTGTATTTTATTTTTATCATCGTATTGTATCTTACATAATATTTTGGCCACTTGAGGTGAAGTGTCCTTGTGAGTGGGTTTCAACTTTCAACATCGATGACCGATTCAGCATTTTCTTGTAATAATTCTGAAGTTTCTCTTTCTCATGTCTATTTTTTTTTCACAGCCAAAGATTGATAAAGATTCGTTGGAGAGCTTGTCAACTGAATGTCCACGCATTATCGTGAATCCAAAGCCATCACCCTTCGGTTTTAGAGGAATTAAAGTTCCTGAGGAAGCAATACCAAATATTGCTTTGGATCATATGGTAATCAAAGATATTGATCCCAGAACATGGGCAGTATGTGGGTTTACTCCCAGGCCCTCTTTTCCATCTCATTCAAGCCCCACAGAGTTGTCCATGGCTGAAAAACTCAGACTAGCATTTGTGGAAAGAGACACCCGCTTAGCACCAAAACGAGCAAAGAATGCAAGACAACATGAGCGGCGTGCAAAAAGGGATTATGTTATGATGAGCACACATGCAAAGTCCATTGCTCTGGCCTCTCAAGCGAGCAAATCTCTTCAAAGTCGAAATTGAGGGTTCTGTTTGCTTTACTTTTTTTGGGGTTTGTCATTTGACAATATGCAAATGTACATTATGTTGGTTGAGAAAGCTAATATTTAGGGTTATATTTGTTCATATATTTGGGTATATATACATTGGAAAATATTATACTGCTCAACACATTGATAGAGAGAGTTACTAGCATGAATAGGGTACTAATGGCCATAAGTTATGGATAATTTGTCCAAAAATATCTATGTTGGCCACATTTTTTTCGTTTGTTTGAGCATAGTTGTTCTCAACACAAGACTTGGACCTTAGGAATTCATATTAGTAGCAGCAACATGCTCTACATGAACTCTTACACAATTACATCCATGTTTTTATTTTGGATGGTGCTTTGCTTTTTTTTTTTTTTTTTTAATGCTAGTCATGTTGATGAATGTAGGAACATGATGAATATAGTCCTATATACTCATTAACAATTGAAGTGAGCACCAAACATTGAAATATAATTAACTCCATTCATGCCAAGTATAAACAACATAAAAGAAGGAACCAAGCAATCCTATTTTGCTTTAAATAAAATGATTACACAAATATTTAATTAACTCAATCATGGCAGTGGCACTGCAACAATGCCAAATCTAATCTTTTTCCTGTGATTGGAATGACAAAGAAAGTTTGATATTCTCTTATGACTGATGTTCAGGAAAGCTCTCTGCATCCCCAACAACATTCCAACTAAAGCTCAACCTTATTTTTTTTACTGTTTTGTGAGATTTCGCAAGACGTATGGAAGAATTCCACCATGATTGAAATATTCCAGCTCCACCTACATTCATTTAAGATCATGGAAAATTGAAGGTTATTTGGAGTGAACCAGCAAACTACTTGAAACCTCTGACCATTAGATCATCATAAAGCACTGGAGAGGATGCTAGCTCCATCCTATATATAAGGGAAATTACCTCTGTGTCGAACCGAACTGTGCATGTGAAGGATTTTCCAGTATCAGTGGTGACAATAACATCCTGGCCTGGCCTTATCTCGCTCACTTTTGTTGGAAGGTTGATTGTGTAGCGCTCATGACCCGTCAATCCAAGCGTGTCTGCATCCTCACCGGACTTGAAGCAAAGAGGGACAATCCCCATGCCAACCAAGTTACTCCGGTGAATTCTCTCAAAGCTCTTAGCAATTACTGCTTTCACTCCCTGTCACGCAAGATAGGTATTTTACATGAGAAGAAAAATGGAGCTAATTATGTGACCCTTGGTATATCAACAGTTACTCGAACTCACCAGTAGCATTGGACCTTTCGCAGCCCAATCTCGAGAGCTTCCACTTCCATACTCAGCTCCAGCCAAGACAATGGTGTCCTGCCCAGCAGCCTTGTATTTCTACACATAATGACACAAAGCAATGATTATAGATTTATCAGTACAGTTATACTAAGATAACATAATACACCCTTGCCCAACCCTTTCTACAATACAGTAAGCAAACAGAAACTAGTTGAGAGCGAAACAATTTGAAAAAAGCGCACCATTGCTGCATCAAATACATATAGCTTTTCTCCTGTTGGGATGTGAACTGTTTTAGGGCCCACTTCTCCATTTAAGAGTTTGTTTACAATGCGGATATTGGCAAAGGTTCCCCTTGCCATCACTTCATCATTGCCTCGACGACTTCCATAAGAATTGAAGTCCTTGCGGTCCACCCCACGCTCAAGGAGATACTTCGCAGCAGGGCTGTCCTTGTGGATACTCCCTGCCGGAGATATATGATCAGTAGTTATACTGTCACCAAAGTTGAGCAAGCAATATGCATCTTTGACTGGACGAGGACCCGGTGGTTCCATGGTTATGTTCTTGAAATATGGGGGTTCATGAATGTAGGTTGAGTTCGGATTCCAGGAGTAGAGAGTGGAAGCAGGGACTGAGAGTTGATTCCACATAGGGTTACCCTTTGTGATAGATTCATAAGTCTTCTTAAACATGTCAGGCAACACACTGGATTGAACGGCCTATAACACACCAAACATCAGAATGAACTACCACTACAGTCTTGAATTGAAGATCATAACTACTATTGTCGAAATTTAAAGTAATATACCTCTGCAATTTCTTCATTGCTAGGCCAAATGTCCCTGAAGTATACACTTTTCCCATCCTTTCCCGTTCCTATTGGCTCCTTCTCAAAGTCAATGTCAACCTGGAGTTATCAAAATAAAAAGATTGGTATCAACAACTTAAAATAAACCAAATTCCTACAACTTGAGTAAGGACATTGTGTAATAGACTAAATTCTTCAATCTTCATATGCATCTAAATCCAGCTTTAGTGCAGGATTTAGATGTATTTAAGTCCAGTCACTTATGGCAGAAACATAATAAGTGAAAACCCTGAGTGAACTTTGAATACAGGAACAACTTGAGGGGAAACAAGTGAATGAAGTGATACCAAACAATACCATACCTACCCCAGCCGATGTTAAGGCCTAATTGATAAAATATTGTTAGGGGTTATAGATCTCCTCTTTCTAGTGAACTTTTGGAACATATCAGAGGCTAAGAATTCTAATCAAGCAACTTGTGAACTTTTTAGATTCTTGGCATATCCGTGAAGCCACAACCAGTTTGTGGCATTTATTGGCTTGCCAACCACAAGTATACATGATTTATGCAAGGATATAACGACTGATATTTATTACATACCGTGCCGGCAAGAGCATAGGCAACAACTAAAGGAGGTGAAGCAAGATAATTAGCTCTTGTCAGTGGGTGAACGCGGCCTTCAAAGTTTCGGTTCCCCGAAAGCACAGCTGCAGCAATAATGTCTGTAAACACAGTACAGTAGAACATTAGAACAAAAGGTTAAGTTAAACAAGTAAAAAAACTAAAATCTTGCAGCAATTCTGGAGCTTTAAAGCATGGTTGAAGCAACCAACTACGAGTTCTTGGAAATTCTACTCATAAATTTCTCACTTATTCAAAATATGTCCACATCAGCTTAGAAACTTAAAGCTGAATAAAACGGATTTGAAGCAAAAACTCATCACAAATTTGACACATGATTGATAATGCTACCATTTTCTGAAATTGCAGAAGACACTGATTCATCAAGTTCGCCAGAATTCCCAATGCATGTTGTGCAGCCATAGCCAACAATATGAAAGCCTTGCTGGTTCAAGTACTTCTGCAAACCACTACAAACACCGCAACCAGAAGAAAACGTTAATACATAAAATAAATTAGGCAATCAAAAGACACCTCAAGCACATGTGGCATACCTTTGGAGCAGATACTTGGTAACAACTCCAGAACCTGGGGCAAGACTTGTTTTAATCCATGGTTTAACCTGGTATGCAATATCATCTCTAGTTAAGTAATTTCATGCAGCTTGTGATAAATCTCCGAAGTAATAGGCAATGTCAGAGTTGGGTTAAAATCCGCCGTCCCTTTTAATAATTTTTTGTGACTAAATTACAATTTTCTCTATACCAATCCCAGAAATATAATTAAAAAAGAACGTTTGCTATTACAAAACTAACCTCCAAACCAAGTTCACAGGCCTTCTTAGCAACAAGGCCAGCACCAAGCATGACACTGGGATTGGACGTGTTCGTACAGCTCGTAATAGCTGCTATAACAACACTACCGTGCTTAAGTTCAGCGGGCTGTCCATGGTATGAAAACTTTGCAACTTTCTCCTGTTCTTCCTTCGGTACAGCAAATCCCTGTGGAGTTTGAAGGTATAAGTCAAATGACAAATAGGCAACCTAGCATGACTTCCTGATTGGCTTACTACAAAACTAATATTCGAACCTTGAATCCAACAGGGTTATCTAGACAAGCATTCCAATCCCTCTTCATATCCTTCAAAGGAACTCGGTCATGAGGCCTGTTGAAATAACAACGAAAGAACCATGGATTAAATTATGGGCAAGAAGATGCAGAACAACACATGATGACAGTTGTAAAATACAGTGCATACCTCTTTGGTCCCGAAATACAGGGTTCAACATCTCCAAGGTCCAACTGCAGATAAGATGTGTACACTCTATCTTGTTGAGGCTGGATCACGAAAGTAGTTTCCTTAGCCTCAAATCCAAGAATGCCATCTCAAAAATGCGTTTTCCTTTAGAAAACTGATATTACATGAAAGCATTACCTCATTATAGTCAACAAACATTTTATTTGCACGCAAATATGCTTCTATCATTGCCACCTGCATTGGTTAAACCATATCATGGCACTGAAACTTGTCAATCCATGATCTAAATAAATATTAGAACCAACTGAAACTAAATTTATGAATAGAAATAGAAAAGTATGAGGAATCTGACAGTCTCATCACTTCTTCCAGTTAACTTAAGATACTGCAATGTAACATGATCAACAGGGAAGAAGCCCATAGTAGCTCCATATTCAGGAGACATATTTGCAATAGTGGCCCTATCAGCCAATGACAATTCACCCATGCCCCCACCTATATGCATAGAGAAATGTTATCAGACCCAAACATACAACTGGAAATAAGAAATTTGTTCTGATTTTGTGCACTTGTATTACACTGACCATAGAATTCAACAAACTTTCCAACAACACCATGCTTCCTCAACATCTGGGTTACAGTTAAAACCAGATCAGTGGCTGTGACCCCATTGCGCAATTTCCCAGACAACTTGAATCCAACCACACCAGGCAACACCATGCTCATTGGCTGTCAATTTTGCAAAGTACAGCATAAGAGGGTGAATCAAAGTCAAACATATCAGCACGCGACTATTAAGTTTCAAAATGAATCCAATACATATATTCAATATCATCCTCAAATGAGGTGTACATTTCTCTCCACTCAGTTCACAGAACTGACAGTGGCGGGGATAAAATACATGGCTAACTTTTTCCTTAGCATCAGCTACCCATGGAAACATATTATATCAATGAAGAAGCATTAAAAAAAAAATCTCTTTTTCTATTTTATTTTGAGTGCGGATGTAAACTCTTAAAATTGCTATGACCATCATAGATTCTAAGAGATGGAAGGAAAATGAGGTTAGCAGATTATCATACCTGGCCAAGCATAGCTGCTTCTGCCTCAATTCCTCCAACTCCCCATCCAGCAACTCCTAACCCATCAATCATCGTTGTATGAGAATCAGTTCCAACCACACTATCAGGATAGAGAATGCCATCAGTGTTAAAAACAACCCGTCCTAGGTATTCCAGATTGACCTGGAAATCATCATAAAGATTATCAATTTCAGCTACGTCATTGACAACAGATAATGTTAATGACCAAAGAAAAGAATAATAAAATTGCAAATGTTTTATGTTGAACTTCTTTACCTGATGAACAATTCCAGACCCTGGAGGAACGACAAGCATGTTAGAGAAAGCAGTTGATCCCCATTTGAGGAAAGCAAATCTCTCTTTATTTCTCTGGAACTCAAGGTCCATATTGGCCTGTACTGCATTTTCCGATCTCGCTACATCAACTTGAACTGAGTGATCAACAACCAGGTCTACTGGAACCTGGAACCAATAGCATTGCATTAACACAATTCATAGACAGTTTTGTGGATAAATACACCAATGTGAGAAAGGCTCCAAACACACACTTCAATTACAAATGTACTATAACAGATGATCATGTCACATTTTTATAGGTCATACGCTAAAAATATAAATCTATCGAAACCCACTATAGCATGATTACCACCACCCTCAGGGATACTGTATCTTGTTTTTTAAGCTATTCATATTCTAATAGGGTTTTGACACAGATATCATAATTGTTTTACAGAGATTCAGAGTGGTTCACAAGAGTTACTAATCCACAAAAATATGCCTTTCTAGATAAAGAAGGATCATAATTCACTTTGTCAGAATGAAAATGTAACACAAATAAGGGATAGCTACTAACCAATGGATTGATTCGGTTAGGATCACTACCAAGCTTCTTCATAGCATCCCGCATACAAGCAAGGTCAACAACTGCAGGTACTCCAGTAAAATCCTGGTAAATAAAAGAGATTGTTAACAAAGGTGTCATAAAACTTTAAAAAATAATTGCTAAAATAATAATATATAAACCTGTAATAAAACGCGAGCAGGCTTGAAGGGGATTTCAACTTGCTTTGGTGATGTATTCTCCCAATCAATAATCTTTTCAACATCATCCTTGGTTACTTGGAAGTTATCACAATTACGTATTGCTGATTCCAAAAGTATCCTTATGGAGTATGGAAGCTTGTCTGTGATATATATAGGAGAATGAATAATAATGTGAAGTGTCAAATGGGAATAAATTACAGCAGTATGAAAATGTGTGTGATATCTTCCAAGCTATTTCATTGGAAATATTTATCTACAGAAGCAATATAAGAATATGTCCATCAACACAAAGAACTGGAAACAAGGCCTCAATAAACAGTTGAGCCAAGTCAATCAAATTAAAAATACTAATCCAATAAACTGGAGAACATGGTGAAGGCATGCCAGAATAAAAACTATAGGACAGCATATCATGTTCCAAGAGGAGGTTAAATTTGATCCACATACCAATTCTCGGATCATTCAGAGCAGGTAAGCTATAGAATTTTCCAAAACTGCCTCCTCCAGGCTTTGGTAGCCCGGTAATAATTCCCTTGAAAGCATGTTCAGAAGCTGAATAGGCAATAAGCAAAATAAATAATATCAATAACCATATCAAAAGTAGTAGCAAAGAAATGCTTGATGAATAACCAACCATATCTTAAACAATTATAACACTGGATGTCTGGATAACAACAACAAAATTAAATAACCAATGGAAACACTTATTAAAACTAAGGAATCAATCAATTCCAGTTCAACCTCATCAAAGCAAAATCCAAATAGTGTATATGTGTCGGTAACTTAGCAAATTTGTAACTGCACATCTGATTCCCAATTAGAGACATACTAAAGAAACCCAAATCAGGATAGAAAGAACCACAATCCACATGTGAAGCAGAGCCCCACAAATATTCGCCCAAAGTAACATCCAAGACATAATAGGCTCAATAAATAAAGAAATTTGGAGATATTCATGTCTCAAATTATCGAACCATCTAAAAATCTCTAATTATACATTCTACTACAAGCAACGCTGCAAATATCATTCATCGCAATGCCATTGCTATCGAGAAAACAAGTACTTTCTATTTTAAAGCCACTGTCTCAATGAAACTCCAAGTCTCCAACTATTCAATTTCTAATTTCAGTGTTCAACAAAACAGAGCAACATGTAACCACCACCATTTATCAAGTGCATAGCTACAAAAATACTAATAACTGAAGCATGAGTAATCAGTTATAGTCAACTACCAACCAGAGCATATCATCCCCTCCATCCCACTCACCGTAAAAACAGCAATCATACACAACCACACAAAAAATACAGTCCAATAGATCCGGCCATTTCTTCAAAATCACATAAAAGCCATCGTCTTAACATCCAATTCCCAGGAAATGAATCCCAAAATTGCACAAAAACAGTCAAAAAGTTTCAGCAAAACGACCCATACCCGCAGTTGCGATCTTCCGCTGGAACTGCTCGAGCACGGGAGTGGCAGGGCTCGCCTCCCGCCCGCGACGAAACCGGAGACCGCCAGTCGACGCCGTGGCTCCACCGCGACCGGAGAGCCGAAGAGAAGCTCAAGGACCGGAACTTCTGGTTCACGAAGGAAACAGAGGAATGAGAAAAGGGGGAAGCTCTGGAGTGAGATGGAGGAAATCGTAGCGACGAAGGAGTAGCATAGCGAACACGAGAAGAGGCTCGCAAGAGCGAAGTAGAAGGAGAAGATGGCATGTACATGGCTCTGTGTAGTATGGAGATTCCGTACAACCCTAGAAGAAGCTACCAGAAGAAGATGGTGACTGGCTGGAAGCTTTTTCTCGTGACAGAAATGAAGGTTCTGGTCTCTGTTATGGCCATTTTCACGTAGGTTTTATATACTTGGAGGAGCCAGTATTGGAGGATAAATCTGGCCGTTGGATTGGGGTTTGTGCGAAAATGAAGGTTCAGATTAAAGAACTGGTTGTACTGGAAATGTATGGGATTATATTTTGGATAGGCCAATTATCAAATTACTGTTTTGCTCCTATCAAATACGTGACCCGCAAGTAAAAAAATATAAAATAAAATGTCTGAAATTGGTTTATTTATTTATTCGGAAATTAAGTTATATTTTGATCTAATGTCATTTGTACTTTGTATATCAAGCGGTAATGATAGGTTAATGAATAATGATGTATTAATTTTGGTGGTAAACCAAGTCAATCCATAATTATTAAATTCAATTTTGAATCAACAATTGTCAATTAACACAAAAAAATGGGTTTGATTTGGTTAATACATTGATCCCAACCAATACAGCCAAATTTAGCCAACAATACATAAATTCAGTGTCATGCCATTAACACATCAATCCCCCTTATTCCTTGAGTATTGTAACTCTTGGTAATGTTCATACAGTGTATCATTTATATATTACCAAAGATTGTGCTAAAATAATTGGAGAAATTGAAGATTGTTCATCTAAAATAATAGGAGAAACTAAGAGTCTAATTTTAATTTTAAGTAAAATAAATTAGTAGAAATATTCATCGTACTTTTGATTTTGAGTGTACATTAGATCGATGATAAAAAAAATTGAAATGAGATCGATGATAAAAATTTAAACTTTAAACTAGTAAATAAAAACATTTAAGTGTAATAGATAGTCATTTAGACTTACTATATTAAAAATAGTAGTGCAAAAAAAAAAGAGTTTTTCTTTTGAAAAAAATAAAAGTTTTTTTTTTTTTTTTTGAACTCGAAAAATAAAAGTTTTTATTTTCAAGTTTTATTTTGAAAAAGAGCAAAATTAAACTGTACTTTTCAACTTCTAAAAAATATTTTCTGAAATACTGGAAGCATATACTACATATGATACTTGGATTTTGATCTAAAACTTTATTTGAAAGGCCTCTTCACAAACTAAGGCTGCATCACATTCACAGCATGGGTATAAATGGCTTTTCACAAGATGCTGAAACTCTATCTTCTACTTCACATAAGCATCTTAGCATGCTATATACGAGGTGGACACTAACAATCAATGTTCTCATTTCTAAATCAAAGTTTACAACACAACAATAGATGACACAGAAGCATCTGATGCATTTTGGCCAAACGCAAACAATCAAGCGTTAGGATTTTCTTACTAAACGAAAAGAAACCGATCATGTTCTACCAGTAAAAGCTACTAACAGTGGATGCATGATGATCGAGGTTATTCCCATGAGATAGTTCCGGAGTAAAGTTCCACCTATACTTGATATAATCTACTTGCAATACCACGAAATAAGAATGGAACAGTATAGACGATCAATTGATCAAAAATGAGATTGAGTTGTGCACTACAACAAGAGCTCCGCCAAATAATGTCGAGTTTCATTGGTTAACGTTGTTTCATTTGGTCATCGGGCCGGGTTTGCAAAGCAAACCTGAGTATTATGATGCAAACAATGATGATTAGTATCACTGAACTATCAAGTCGGAGGTTGCCATGTCCCTGGCCTGAAGGATTGACCGGATCCCATTGGCTCTGAAGACCTGAAAATAACAATGCACAACCATTAATTCGATGGGCATTTGGATGCAAAAGATTTTGGTATATGAAATCATCTAAATATCCAAGTGCCTCTAAACTTTGAAATTGGGGTTGGGATTTGTAATGTCTGGATAAAGGACATCAATGTTGCTTCTCCTTAGGTCCTAAGATTGTGTCGGTGTCATAGTAAACTTACTCAGGAACTAATTTTTCTTTCGTTGCCTCTTTCTGTGAAGATTTCCTGTAACTAAAACACAAACATGTAAATATACGTAAATTTCATTCATGAACATAGTATGAGCTTGAAATTTACTACTTGACAGCAAAAACATGCATATAAGAACATAATAAGGAATTAAAAAAAAAAGATAAACATTCTAATAAAGTAGGTGCATCCCCCATTCGAATACGAAACTGAAATCAGGAAGAAAACACGTGAAGAATAGATGATAAACTATGCAATCCATACAATCCAGTTACACCATTGACCATAATTCATAACACTCCGCTGCAACAGTTTATTTTTCTTTCTGACATTTTTTAGCTTATTTACCCACCTCAGGCCACCTGCTGCTTCAGATGCTTCCTCGACTTTGTCACCTATAAGAAGATATTTCAATAAGGAAGCATAGTCAGCACAAACAAGAAAAAAAGTATTTCCTGCACCAAATATCTCATCTTTTCCTTATGTCAATATTTAAGGTTGCTCGGACGTAGATATTTGCAACTTATATTGATCTGAATCACCAACCATTTTGGTTTTGGTCCTTGTCCAACTAGTTTGTGTTTCACAGCAGTTACAGATATAAGCATATATTCAAATATGCACATAACTGCCACCTGATCCATGTGTTATGAACGTAAGAAAAATTGAGCTGGTGACCCAAGCTCTCATTGGATCTTCAGAAACTCCTTTTGATGCAATGAATGATAAAACTGAAAACAGCCCTGAACTAAGGCAATTCAGCAATTAATTTGCTATATAAATACAATACCTTCTGGAGCAGTTGGAAATTGTTGAATGAAGCTTCTCAAGTCTGGGCCTCCAACTTTATCTATATAGATGGAGTACAAATATTAATGATGACATCCAAAATTAAAGGAGATGGGAAGAAGATTATATAAGTTAGAAGCTGACCGGAGTTGATGCCCTTGCGTGATCTCCCCTCTTTTGCTCTCCTTTCCTCCTCTTCTTCTTTCTTCAGAACTTCAAAAATAAAATACAATGTTTGTTAACAATATGTCAATATCTCCGTATAAAGAATAGAATGAATAGAAGGAAGATCAATCTTAAAGTCATGTCATCAATTCCATACCATTAAGGATGTCAAATCTAAACAAAGTCAGCAAAGAAAAAAAAAACAGATCTTTAGTAGATCATTTGTTTCAGTTTCCACTGAAGAACTATTCTTAACAGTTATAAGCTCTCCCACAATTGATCTGTTGATAAACCATTCAAACTGTACAATACAATTTGCAACTTTCACGCCTTCATTTGATTTGAAACTTGGATATTCCAAGAGTCACAATCCAGGACTGTGACGAATTATAATTTACAAATGCTATTTCACAGTTCTCCAAGGGAACAAATAGAGGATTGGCGTTGGCATACAATATCTTCCAACCCACTAGCAAATTATCAATTTCAGAGGCTAACTATTAACAGGAATGATCAGCAAGCAAGTAGCATAAGAAACAAAAACGTGAAGGCAGAAGTAACGCGTACGAGCAATATTTCGTTTAACTTGTTCACGCCTAGCCTCCAGTTCCATCATCTCCTGAAGGGGAATAAACAAATTTTTCAAAAGAGAGTAAAACTTATTCAACCAAAATGCAAACCAATCCAGTTAACTGCTTCTGAAAGCAAAGTGACTGATATAGTCCAAAAGTGCAAATGGATTATTACCAGAAATCTTAGGATGGGCTAGAATAGGTAGAAAAAAATTAACAAGTTGATGACAATTATTGAGTTGGTACTATTTTCTCTTGTTCGAGTGAAACAGAAAAAAGGGATGGAGATACAAAATTCCAAATTTGGAGTTAATTTCTGACATTCTAACTTCTACTTTAGCAATCCGTAAAAGCTACAGATAATTCTACTCACATCCCTGCATTCCAGAACATGAGGCCTACTATATTCTTAATCTCATTTTGGCTAGCAAAGTGGAGCGTACTAAATCTTTGTTCTAATTTCATGTACCACAGTGGAAAGCATTCCAAATCAACTACATACGAAACACTTGTGTAAACAAACTGTGGAAAGAGAACTGTGCAGTGAACGTATGCCTAAGACAGTTTATGGCTATGAAGTTTGCTAATCCAAACTTGAGTAAGTCTAAGAACTATCGTCCAACATTCTGACCAGTGGCATACAAATTCATTTATAGTACAAGCATATCCGCGCGCGCGCATACATAATATGATATTTCTTGTATGATCTCTCTAGAATGAACCAATTCAAATTAATGTCATTTTACAATAAAACAGAAAGTAATACTCCCTCCATCCAGAAATAAGTGTCATGTTTCACTTGTATTTTTGTCCCAAAATATGTGTCTTGTATTTTTAGGAAGTTAGTTATGCATGAATAATCAATAATGTGCCTATAATAAGTTAGTTAGTGCCCATTTAGTTTGTTAGAACACGTGTCACGGGGATGGATTAGTAAATATACAACATTTAGTTTGTTAGAACACGTGTCATGGGGATGACATTTATTTTGGGACGGAAGGAGTAACAAATATGTATACATCAAATTATGATGCAACGAAGAACAGTTGAGGAACTGGAAAGGAAGAGAGGAGTGAGGGATAAATACAAGAGAATTTACTTTACCTCTGGGGTTGGAGCTCTTTTCCGTTGCCCATTTAGCCAACAAATCCATTCAACTACAATGATCAAATTGTAGAAAACTATTATGAATTTAAAATAAATTATGCTCAAGAAGCTATTTCCGGTAAAAGTAAGGTTGAAGTCAATCCACTTTAAATAACCTTCGGTGAGCAACATTGCTTTATTTCTACAAGCATGCAATGACAATATAATAAAGCTAAATGTTCACATATTATTTTGCAATAAACTTCATAATAACTAAACCCATGATACAAGTAATTCAGTTAGAGAACTGAAGTTTAAAAAAAGAAGAAAGAAAATCGCCTCAAAAGGTTACCTGGAATGGAGGTTGGATCATCCTCTCCTTTAAATATTACATATCTTTTCTCTTTAACTGTCAAAACAACAATATGATGCATAAGATATTGTTGACAATTCCACAGCAGATAATAGAAGCAACCAATTTTTTTTTTTTTTTTTGTTTTAAAAAAACAAAGAGAAAACAAACTTAGACTGTACTAAAGGCAAATAAGCATTTTACTGTAACATATCAGTGCACTTAAGAATCAACTTGAAATTCACGAAATCTCATCAGAAGACAAAGTTGTAAAAATTTCAACTGGCTTACAAAGAAATTAAATGTCGAGTATAATTTTGTATAACAAAAATGACATGAGGGGGATGGATGGAGTGAATAAGTAAACACAAGAAGATAATGTGGTTCAGCTGTAGAAGGTCGACAACCGCACACCCCATACGCCCAAATGGACAATCCCGTATTCAGTATCTTGATTCTTGATATGTTGAGAAGAATAAACCTGTATTTATAATTAATGGGTGTATAACCACTAAGGGTGGCGCAGTTGGTTATTCTAGCTGTGTGAGTGGGATGAGGTCTCAGGATCGATCCCCACTCAACACATCATTGGTGGTGGTGGTGGTGTAGGAGACCACTTTGGTGCGGTAAGGTGCCAAAAGCCTTAGGCTAGGGTTAAGAGGCATTGTTTCCTTGTTCAAGCTTGTGTATATATCTCTTGTAAGGTTCCTTAGGTCGTTGCTTATCAAAAAAAAAAAAATTAATGGGTGTACGAAATAACATGGAAACAAAACTAAATAAATAAAAACTCACTCTCACTGACTGTTACAATCTTTTAATTTGTCTATCAAATCCCTTGATTAACTCCAAACTAAAATCTTCACTTCTACAGTTATCTAAACTAAATGTTATTATATCTTCCTCCAACAGTCTTCTTATCATCGACAATAGACTGATATACTGATTAAGCCGAGGTTATAGAGTTCTCCGGGCCCAAAAATGCAAAGCATAGGATTCGTGGAAATCATATTGATTGCTCTATATGTTACACCATTTTGGAACCAACCAAATGCTCAAACATTAAATTAAGAAATAAAAATCAACCCATCTGCAATACAAACATATATGCATTCATAAATACCAAAAAATATGAGGAATTTTTAAGTTATAACCCAAATAATTAGCAAATTACAGAGGTGCCATATACCAAATACAATAACAGTACCATAAAGAGACTGCAATTTAACCATTTAAACACAACCAGATTCGAAAAAATGCACAATTACAGCCCGCAAGAGTCAAAAGTTGAGTAAATAACACAAATTGTTGGAAACCCAGTAAGCAAAACTGCAAAAATAATTGATTGGAGAGAAGGAAGGAACCCACTTACAGATACCATCGATCTCCTCTTTCCTGGTGAAGTATCGGTTTCCTAATTTGTCGACTCCGGCCAGACTCCGGCCGCTGATATAGCTAGCGATCCTGGAGAACAGCTTCGACATTCTCGCTCGCCTCTTCTATTTCTACACAAAGCTAAATTAACCGGAAAACCATAATCGAGTTCCAATACAAGTGCTGAAAACGGACGAATCGAAGCTTTGTTCTGTTTCGTGTGCTGCGAATTGATTCAGAAATCAGAATGAGTGCCACAGCAGTTCGATTTTAGGACGATATAGAGGAAACCGGGTTTTCGTTCGGGTGCAGTGGACTGGACCCGATTCATTTTAATCAAAAGTTACAAATTGGGAAACTTAAAATTATTTTTTTCCGGTTTATATCATTGGGTTCTGAGCGGTTCCGCATACTCGTGGTTGACATCTTTAAGCGGTTTTTACCACATCCAGACTAACCCCACTTGCCCCACTGTCAGCGCACTAAGCGATAGGGGGCTGGCCGAGTTTTTTCCATTCACAAGAGCTGAGATTCGAACT
>JAYMSZ010000587.1:0-18634 GCA_036897665.1 Pelargonium citronellum
CTAAAACAATAAAAGTGAGCAATCCAAGGGAGGTAAAACTAAATAACCCTTATTAAAAATCACCATAATTTACAACATTAAATTTGACGAAGGCATTCAAGAGATAGTGTAACGGTAGCTAGCTTATATTTAATTTTTCTATGATAAAAAACTTTATTTTTCCATGAATAAAATATGTAATAAATATAAATGAACTATATGATCAACCCATTAATTATCTAATTCCATTAACTATAGTTTATTATTTATGTCCCTTTCTCCATTTTTGCTACCCCTCCAAACATTACTTCAGCCGCCACCTTCATCAAGGGTTGTTGTCATTCAAATTATTGCATAAAACTTTTTTGAAGAAAAATTATTTCATAAATTAAATGTTTTGTTAAACATTTTGCTTGGTGTGATTATCATTTCAATAGCCTCACATATTTTAGATTAAACCATACAAGTTTAGAAAATGGGACACAATATATTGCACAATTTGTAAGATCCTCCACACTCTCATCTCCAATAGGACTTTAAAATATACTATGCCACTTTAGAATAAATAAAAAAAACACTATGCTATGCTTGAGGGCAAGGTAAGGACCCAACAAAAGTGAAATTCGCTCATGATTTATTAAAAGAAGTAAACCATATATTAAGTGCATGGAGTTGTTGATGGACAATTTGCTTTATGTTCTTTCTCTACTTTAGTTTTGGATCGGAAGCAAGTTCCATCAAATGAAGATTGCTATAGATTCATGTGATATTCTTTAGTTGCCTCCATATTTTTTTATTATGTCTACTTGTATCAAAAAATAGTTTCCATGCATTACGGAAGAATCCACTTAAGATGAAGCAAATAATAATATAAGAAAAAAAAAAACAAAATGCCAAAATAGTTTATTTGGTTTTATTGACCACGGACAAAGAAAAATTATTTTTCTTCTTTCGATAGTGTTATGTCACGGAACATAACTCCAAATTTCTTGAGTTCAAATTTCTGAAATAAATGAACAGACACGTCAAATAAAAACCGTTGTGTTAATGTTATTTACCTTAAGCATGTTAATAAGTTCTCTACCGAATAAATATAGAACAAATTTTCTATCTTCTCACGCTAAAATAAGATACCCATTTTGAATTGATAAACTATAATTAATTAAAATGTAGACGTTGTATAGTAATAGTGCACTTGTAGTGGACATTGCATTATTGATGAATAATTAGTGAGAAACATAATGATTGTGTTTTGGAAAAAATTAATATTGTAGTATTAATTAACACCATAAATTTGAAGAAACCAAGTATCCGAGGTAGCCAAAATTGAGTTATTGAACCATGACCTAGGAGTTGGTCCGGTCCCATTGACTTGGGATTCGTAGCCCATAAAAAGTAAATTAAAATTAAAGTGATTTATCGCCAATCTCTGTGGTTGGTGGGTCAAAACTATGATGATCAAACGGTCGGAAACAGATCAGCTGCCCCAAAAGAGAAATATGAGGAATTTTGTATGCTATGCTTGCCCCTTATTATTGCTCTTTATTTTGATATAAAGCGCCGCGTTTATTTTTGGTGAACAATAATTAATTTGAATACTCAGAAAAAGAAAATAACAAAAAGAATTACAAGACATGATATTGTACTTTCTTTTAAACATTTTGGTTAATTCTTTTGGCCTTCATGTTATCTCACTTTTTCTTTTAACTCAACTCAATTAATCTGTTATTAACTTCATTTTCGTATACATCAGCAAAATCGTCCACGTGAACATGACACGTAGATATGACGATACATATAATTTTTATTTTTAATTAAGCAAAATCAACACGACATCTTCCCAAATATGCTCTAAAAAGAAGCTTGTTGTTCTTCAATGTCACAACTTCATTAGTGTTGAAACCTCTATTCTAATGTTGCGGCAATACATGAGTGCCCCGAGTATAAACGCACATCCTCCTTGTTTTGTAGGTTGATCATAGCAATCCCGCACGAGCATAACCAAAAGCACAAGTCGGTTGTGGACACCCAATAAAGTCTTTATTTGTTAGCTCCTGCAAGGAGCTCCGAGACTTTCAAGGAGGATCTCAACATTTATCTCTCATAAGCAACTTTGAGATTTTCAAGAAAACCTCAACATTACTTACTTCTTATTAAAGGGTCTCACGACCACAAAAAAGATTACAACATTATCTTCATGAGAGATTTTTGATTCGTCTTACCGAGCCGTCTTCAAAGGTTGCTCACTTGACTCGTCGAGCTACACCTCAAAAGCTCTCCACCACACCGGAACATCACCAACACTTCTCACTCTTCTCAAACGCTAGAAGCCTAGAACACTATCTAAATTAGTAGATTCTGTTAAGGGTCTTGATCTCAAATGGCATGCAAGATCTCCCAACTTTGACCAACACATGCAAACGACACATTTGGAAAGGTAGAAGTCAATCTCTCTAGTGTGACTCGAAGTAGAGTTCACTTTCTCAACCATCAACCACTCATCGACTTTTTAACGATTTTTTTTTTGTGTGAATGTGAATAAGAGATTAACAGTTTGTGTCGTTACCCCTCTCCATTACAGTCTCCCTCTAAAAACACTCTTTAATTTGTGCTCAAAGCTAACAACATTGCATGTTGTCATGTTGATACTCTAAATTATTAAAGATTCATAATAAAGTAAAGAAATGGTCTTTCCTTCCTAATTTTGCAATCCCACATATGTGGGAGCTAGCAAGAGGTTTAATAACAAGTCATATTTTCTTCTCACTGTTGAGTCATTTTTCTTTAATTTGGTCAAAAAACCCAATAAATGTTAAAATTTATGGGTGGTGTGTGTGGTGGCCATTGTGGATCCACCATATTTTAAATAAATTATTATTTTTTTCAAAGCCACTATAATTGAAACCAAATAAATGCCAAGTCAAAAATCAAAATTAAGCCCAACCAAAAACGTTACTATAGTTAGTGAAACAAGCTCACCGGCCAGAGCCTCCACGAACCATGGTTGGTCTTGGTCACTGGTCAGACCATTTCAACGGCTAATTTTGGCTAACCCTAACTCATCATTGTCACGCATGCCTGTTAAGGGTCCAGACCCCATTTATTAAGCTCTTACCCATCAAAAAGCTACATCAACGGCCACGATTGCTTCAATCCACCTCCGGCACCATCTCCACCGTTCACGCTCTTAGCTTGCTTTCTACGGCAAACACTAACCTTGACATTTAGGCCACTAAGGTTCTCAAATATCTTTAATCATTGAGCCCCCGATGGCATACTTACGTAATTTGTTCTCCTCTGCGGGGGCGTTTTGGTAGTTTTGGATTAAAAACTCTTCTCTAATTGCACATTTCTTGCGCGTTGCATGGTTTATTCGAGTCTTCGACTCCAATTATTGCGTATTTGTTTTCTGATTTTATGGTTTTGTCCTTTAAAGTACGTTTCTTGTGCTTTTCATCAAGTTTTCAGAATATTGCACCATACGCTCCTTTCCTCTTTTAGTTTATTTCTTCTTAACTATTCGTGGGTCCATCATTAGCACTATTTTAAATTAAATACATTCAGACTAATTTTCAATCGAATCGTGAAAGATCATAGTGATGACAAACCCCATACTGTTAAGTTTTTTTTTCTGGATTTAAATCATGAGGTTTCTTGAGCGGGCCAATGAATTCGCGGATGAAACTTTTAAGCTGTTTTACCCCATTCATACGAATTATCATTCGAGGGTAAGTCACAGTTAAACCTCATTCCTCTCCTCATAAATGTGTTGAGCAGAAATCGAATGAAACGCTCTTCTCATTCAGGAAGGCTGTGTAGCCAACTACGTAATCCTATTAAATTTGACTGCAATTACATACTCAATAACTCAAAAACTCAAGTTAATTCAGCTGAAACCACGACTGCTAGTTGGGCCATGCGTTTGGTTTTGTCGTTTTAATTTTTTCAATTACACTTCTTGACTAATTAATTAAGTAGTCATTGCCCAATTAAAATAATCATTTCCTAGCCCTTTAAATACCTCCCCATCCCTTCTCACTAGGTTCCATCCCAAACAAACCAACAAAAAATCACTCTCTCCCTCTCCCTCTCCCTCTCTTTCTCGAGAAAAGAACAAGAGCCAAGAAGCCTTATTGTCTTATTGATCTCACTCAAAACCCTAGAAAAAAGACATGGAAATGGAGCCGAGTCCACCGGTGGTAGCCAAGAAGCTATGGAACATAGTACGTATCATGTTCTTGATGATGAGGAAAGGCATTTCCAATTCCAAGAGCAAGCTCATTGTCGATCTCCAAGTGCTTTTTCAGCGCGGCAAGCTCGCGGCGGCCGGGAAAACCATCGGCGACCTCAAAACCTCCCCCCGCTCCCCGGAGCCCCGCCATTGGAGCTCACTGCAGATTTGACGAACCCTCCTGTGTGAAGATTTGAGTGATTAATGAGTACTTCAACTGTAATAAAAAAAGAAAAAAGAAAATTATTGTCTGAAAAGTGAAAAGTTAATTTAATTTACTTAATCGTTATTAAATCGCTACTGTTCAAGAACAGTGTGGATTGAATTGGAATTTGGAGCTTGCAGGACAGCAATGGTGATTGAGCTCAGCTCAGTAGACTCAGCTGAACTGATGAACAGTTTATTGGGCTGTTGTTTTGGCCCATTGGAAACACGATCACAGGCCCATTATAGTTGGGCCTGAAAGTGTTGTGTATTTATGTGGATCACGTGGGTGAATGAATAAAGGCACGTGCGTAGCAATGAAACAGGGACAAGTGTTAATGTGAATGACTAGATACAATGTTGTCGGATTCGGATTGTTGGAGTGTTCAAAAGCGGTGGCCGCCCATTACACATTTCAAATTGCTACTATGTGACAAATATTTTATTTTAGCCAATCAAATTCTAAACCTTATGTCCACACCTTTTCCTCGGGATAAGTAAATATTTTAAAGTCGGTTTGCTACCATTTTTTTGTCTATACCGCGAGGTTTATGAAGCGGGTCTGTAATCAGCACGGATTAACACATTTGAGGAAACGTAGACTCATAAAAGCGGTAAAATTCTTCTTACCAAATATTGTTGCATTGTTTATTACCAGATTTCGAAAAAGAAGTCTCGTTGTCAATTCAGTTTAGATGCAATGTTGTTAAATTAACAGACAAGTATTTGTTAATGATTCAACACTCAAGCTTACTTCAATAAATTTATGGTCGCGGGACAAGATTTGTTCAATTTTCTTCTCTAGTGTCATAATTGAGTATGAGACTCTTTAGTGTTCAGAATTATTAAGTCAAATCTCAACATAATGAATTTTTTAATTCACAAAAGGAGATCACCAACAAATAATCAGATTTCCATTAAGGATTGAGATCACTCTAAAGGTAATACCTCACCATTTGAGGTATAGTTTACACTTGCTCATTTTCATCAACACTATGGCTTCTTAATGTGAGATATTCGACTGACACTTTTGACACTCAGTGCATTTGGAATCACCACAAACTCACTTGGGATAATCTAATATGATCCAAAGAGGTTGTCCCAAAAATCATAGACTATATGTGAGGAGAAAATAACTTAAGTTGCACGCTTGTTGATAAGCATGTGCACGAGCTAGGGGACAAGGTACACATTGTTGGTAACTTTTTAGACTCCAACTTTTCATGACATCGTTATGATGAGGCATGAGAGGTATCTCTCAATAACACTCCAGTAGTACAAAGTAGTGTCTCATTTGCATAATCGGTCATCTCCGGTGGAGGCGATAGCCAAAACCTTTCTCTACGAAATTTCGTGTTCACTACAAATTGTGGAATACCATTTTTATGACTAGTTTTGGCTAACCAGTGACAAAACAGTGCAAACCGGTCCTAGGGGCTTGTTGAGAGTTTTAAGTTGTTATATAGATAAGCTACTGTTAATCGCATCTATGCTATAAGTAGCACACGATTTAGATATCTTGGATATGAAGAGTCTCGTAAAGAGTTCGATGTGTAATATTTTTGTTGTATTTGATATTTTATGATAATGGAACACTTTTTTAGTGTAATTTATTATAACAATATTACAAATAAATTTGAAACCAACCTTAAAGCGACACGTGTAACAAACAAAAGTACTAATCTACCCCTAACTCGGTTCCAATTTTTGGTGGAGGCGTAAAAACTTGGACGAGTCCGTGGACAGCAGAGAGACGCGGAGCCTAACCAATTCACATTAGGAAAATACTTTGACAAAAAACAATCTGAAGCCGTCAATTTTGCTGCTAAGGATCGGACGGCTCCGCTTATCTAGGGTTAGAACATTCTCGAATTCAAAACACTGACCCTATAAATCTCTCTCTTCCACAACCGTGCTCGGCCACTTGAAACCCTAGCTTTTCCTCGCTACTACTCTGTTCCTCTTCTTCTTCGTTGCCGTCTTTCTCAGAGAAGAGAGCCAGCAGTAATGGCAGGCAAAGGAGAAGGTCCAGCCATCGGTATCGATCTCGGTACCACCTACTCATGCGTCGGAGTGTGGCAACACGACCGTGTCGAGATCATCGCCAACGACCAGGCTAACAGAACCACCCCGTCTTATGTCGCCTTCACCGACACCGAGAGGCTGATCGGTGATGCCGCCAAGAACCAGGTCGCCATGAACCCCATTAACACCGTATTCGGTAAGATCTGAGCTCTTTATTTTTCCTAACTCGTAGTCATGTTTAGCTACTTAGATCTGTATTATAACGTTTGGATCTGGATCTGTGTTCATGTCCATGATTCGTGCTTGTATGTTGATTTGTCAACTGAATAATTTGTAGTAGTATTCCCACAGTGCTGTCAAATTGGTTTTATGATAATTACTCTAGTTAGATCTATGTTTGAATCTTGTGGTTTCATTTGGATTCTGTGCAACTTTCTGAATTTGATTTAGGACGTAAATTTATACTGCTGACTGAGATCTATGAGAATTTTTATTTTGATTTGCATGTGTTATCTGTCTCTGCATAGAGAATAAAATTTACATACTCTATTTTGATATTGTAGTTATACTGTTTAGTTGCTTATCTCAGTTAAAGCTCAACATTAGCTCATAGCTTGTTTGAACTTCTTAATTTTACATTAGCTTCTGAGACTGTTGCTTCTCTTTCAATCTGATTTTTTTATAATGAAATACTGTGATTTGTTTTCAGATTTTCACTAAATTAACTGGCTTAAAACTGATATTGGATTTACTGGGATTGGATGTTCTGTTTTGTTTCTGCATACTATATTACTATGCTGTGTTGTTTCATGCTTGTCCCTAGTGTTACTCTGTTTTGTGCTTTGTGTTCTGGTTAATTAATATACCTTTCTTGCTCTCCAATTTCTTTCTGGTTCAGATTTGAGACATTCTTTTCTCAGATTTTTTTTTATTCCCAATTTGCTGTTTTGTGCACATTCGATTGATATTGCAGGAAGGCGATGGCAATCTAAAGGCGTTGATGGAGCAACTGTCGAATACGGAGAAGCAGATGAGGTTGGCCGGCACTAGGAAGGCCGTTACTGAGATTTTCCAACTCTCAAGTCACTTGAGGCCGATATTCAACATGCCAATAACCTGTAAGTTCTATGAATGTACAATAATTTTTCTAAGTTGGCTCTTTGGGTAAATGTAATTGTTCAGAAAATCCAATTTTTTGGGAATTTACTTGCATTTTTGTGTTTTATGGCTTATGGGTTTCTGTTTTCCTCCTAATATGTGCTATTTTCTGTCTAGTGAACCAATTTCAGTTTTGGTGATCTGTTGATGTTTGTTTGGCAAAAAGGGTAAAGTTTGTGACTTTTGTACTAAATTTGTGTTTGGGGAGATGGGATATGCTTCTTTTTTCAAAATGAATTTGAGTTTGTAGATAATTGGTGTGTTTTGCAGATGGTTTTTTCATGGGGTTTTAAGGTTTCTTCTTGTCTCAATTATGATTTGATTTGGCAATTTTGTTGCAGAATTTAAAATTTTCATGAATATTATTCCCTTGAAATTAGGTCTACAATTCAATTAAGCTACATTCTGTTGTATGGCTTTGCTGAACAAACTCTTGTTGTAAAATTAGTTTTTAGGGCAAAGCTGTTTACTTGAGCGTTTTGTTGATAATCCGGATTGAGGGTTTTTGTCAAATTTTCAATTTTTTCATGATGGGTATTTACCAATATTAGTTGATTGATTTGCTATTTTGTTTCGATTATCTAATGTGTGTGTGTGTGTGTGTGTTTTTTTGCAGGGCGGCTTCTTTGCCGAAAGATTATGGTGATGTTTGTGTTCAAATGAGGTTGTGTTACGGCCCCTTTGCCCCGTTTTTCCTGTTTTTGATTGAATGGATGGATTTTAGCTGTACCGATACCCTCCCCAGTTATTTGGGTCTTCTCCACATACTTGTATACAAGGTGGGTTCTCGTTAATTTGTTTCTGCATATCGTATTTAGTTTTGTATGTTCTGTTACTTGTTCTTTCGGTTCTTAATAACTCGGATACTACATTATCATCATCTAGGTGTATGTTGATGGCATGCCAACATTGTCTTCGAAAGACAGGAAAGCCACTTTAAGGGAATTTTATGGTATGTTCTTCTTTGTCTAGCTCGTTAGTTTATAACTTGCGCATTTTTTCAAATCCAATATGTTTTAAGTCTCTCGACTGAAATTCTCGCAGCTGTTATATACCCTTCGCTCATGCAGCTTGAAGGCGAGTTCATTGAACTTGAAGAGTGTGACAAGATGAACCGACACACACAAATACCAAGCAGAAAGAGAGCAGACGACAGAAGAATACTCCCCGATAAAGATATGGAGAGAGACGACGAATGTGGGATATGCATGGAAACTTGCACGATGATGGTATTGCCAAGTTGCGGGCACTCCATGTGCATAAACTGCTACCATGACTGGAACGTGCGATCCCAGTCCTGCCCATTTTGTCGGGGAAGCCTAAAGAGAGTTAGGTCTAGAGACTTATGGGTTCTCACCAGTAACAACGATGTGGTTGACACGGTTAGTCTTGCACAGGAGAACCTGAGGCATTTCTACCTCTATATCGAGAACCTACCTCTCATTAATCCCGAGACACATCTGTTATTATACGATTACATGATCTGACTTAGAGGCGAAGATGGAATATTAGATCACGCCTACTTACTATATATTTGCCGACCACCCATTGTATATAGAGTCCGGCAGCTTCAAGGGTTATTTATGGTAGCTGTAGATTGTTAACCAAACCGCTGATACCAAGTTTCCCGCAAGAGGAAGGTTTATGCGCCTTGGCTTCAAGTATGCTATGAATACAACAGTTACAAAAATAAGAAGTAAAGGTATGTTTAGCGTTTCGTTAAGCTTTTATTGAAATGGAAATGGCGAGATACTTGCTTTGTACTTGGGTTTATGTTTATTGTTATATGATATCAAGTGTAAAGATCATAGATTGCGTAATAAATTTGCTCATACTTTGAAGACATACTTCCGATTCTTGTTTAGTTTATTAGCTGAAATGGTTGAGCTATAGCGACTTGATTAAAACCAGTGTTTTCAACATCACACAAGAAAACAATATTCTCATTGAGAATTTAGACCAAAATTTACATGCATAAAATATTTGACTCACATTTTTACAGATTTTAAGTCTGTTGGATTGATTTTATCGCGAGAAATGTGTGAATGAAATGGAGAGAAGCATATATATGGAATAGAAAAGCTATGTTGTAACTTTAAATTAAAATAATGAAAAGCAAATACTCCACTTAATAGAAGTTGCTTGGAGATATTCCTCCCATTTTGTTGAAGCACCACTCCCTCTTTGATAGTGGGCATTTCCTTTTAGAGCCATTTTAGGCTTTCCTCACAAATTTCCAAATATGTTAATTTGTTAAAACAAGTGTTTGGGATAAGTTTTGTAAAACCCTACTTTTCAATAATAAATCATTTCATAAACCATCATATGTGAAGAAGAAATAAACAAGTGTTTGGGATAAGTTTTGGGAATTCTACTTTCTCATCTCTTTCCCTTGACTTTTTTTTCAAACATAGTATTCTACTTTGACCAACAACTTGCCCTTATCACACTCACTTTTCCTTATCAAAATATTGGTTCTCAAACACTACCTATATTACCATTTCAAATCAAAGTTCTTACGCAAAAACTTAATTGTGTGGGTTTTACGATACAAAAATACACCCTAAAAATTATGGCAACTCCCACCCAACCCGACTTGCATTTGATCTAAAAATTATAATTAGCTCATAAAAACGGAGAATCAGTATACGAGCCCTGACAAGTGACATCCCACAATCAACAACATGCACCTCTCACCGATCATGTTAGTATATACTGATTGTAACTCAAAATTTGAATTTGATAATTCTAGGCAGCGTAATAAAAGAGAGAGAAGAAATAGAGAGACAATTAAAATAATTTTTCCCTATATATATCATATACGAATCCTTAATTAAAATCAAGTAAAAAAATCTAAAAAGATATTATTTCTTCCCTAATTTTTTGCTAAATCAATATGTAATAATCAAGGCCAAATACAAACTCTTTTCTCTACCAATATCTCTAAGTTAGATAATATTGTTCATATATGTCACTAGTTTTTATTAATGGAAGGCAACAATTCATGGCAATGAACTATACATTATAAGCTAGTTTTTTTTTTAACGAAAAGTTTTTAATTTATTAATTCATATCGAACGATAATAAAGAAAACATAAAACTGAGGGTTTGAAAATCAATCCACCCAGACAAGCCTGACAAAGAAGTTAGTTTTTTTTTTGTTACTAGTTTAAACAAACAAACAAACAATCATAAATAATGTTTTTTTCCCTGTATTTATTTATACACTTGTTTATACAACTAAAATTGTTCCCTAATATTGTCTAATGAGATTGGGATTGACAGTGTACCATAAATAGTGCAATGCAAATCAATATATACATCCTGTGTGCATACACAATAAAATAAATAATATTATAAATAAAATTGAATAAGATTTAATATTTTCATTACTTGGGTTAGTCTATATATAAAAACAAAAAAACCATTATTTTACTAACCACCATATTAAGCCAAATTACTCTTGAATTATAATCTTGAAAGAGTAATGAATATATTTTTGAACTGAGATTTGGAATTTGAATACTGATAGGTAAAACAAACTAAGAAGACGATGTTTTGAGCTTCATCAATCAAAACTGATTTTTTTATCCAATTCAAAATTCCAAAAGCTGTCAATAAGATTTTTTTAGAAATTTCCTAAAGCCCAAAACCCTCAAAATTATAAACTCTTTGATTGTTGATCAGCTCCAAACTGAGCAACCCACCAATAAAATCCTCCTATGTTTTCTAACGCAACTCAAATTCCAAGACACATCCTTATAAATAAAACCCTACCCCCCAAAACCACCTCTTTTAACAATTAAAATCCTCCCATCCCACTCTCTCTTTTAGGTTTAGATCTTTCTAGGGTTTCACGCCTCTCTCTCTCCAATGGGTGACGTAGGTGATCGCGATCTGGCTCGCTCCTCCTCCACCCACCTCCTCGATATCTTCCCACCCATGTCGTCGGAGAATCACCACCACCTTCCCCAAAACCCTAACAACCATCGCATGATCATGAGCTCCCAAAACCCTAACTCCTCAGCTAATTCACTACTAAACCATGGCAATTACGAGCCTCAACCTTTTTACCCTCACCGTCTCAGTCTCAATCCCAATGCCAATGAGTACTATCACCAACTCATCATGGATCATCAAAATCATGTGTTCAATCGCGATCAATCCCTCGCTGCTGCATTCAATCGGCTGAATCTTAATCACACCGCGACGCCGCCTCCGATGGCCGGTTCGGGGTTTCTCCCCCCCGCGAGCCCCCTGCTGATGCCCGTTTCGGGGTTTGGAGCCATTGCTCGTCCACCGGCTTCGCCATTGTATCCCAATAGCCCTCAAGAACAAGAATATTATTACTTGCAGTATTTTCAAGATCTGAACAAGAAGAGGATCGAGTCTGCGGCGAAGGGCGCTTATTTCAATAACAATAACAATTACATGAGTAATGACATTCTTGGCCTAATGGGAGCGTCGGGATCGGGATCAGTGCTCGGAGCTCATCGCCTTCCCCGGAGCTCTTTTGCCGGCTCGCATCTTCCTCTGGCCAATCCCTACAGCAGCTACAGCAATAACATTAGGCCGCCTTTGGGGCGAAAGTATAGCAATGGATCGAGGCCTGAATTTGGGAGGAGAGGAAGATCCATCAATAGGTCTAATCTGGAGAATTCTTTGACTAGTATCCTGGCTTCTTCTTCTTCGTCTTCTTCGACCTCCCACAGGCAGCGCCAGAGTTACTCGTCATTGGAGGAGCTCAAGGGCCGGATTGGTTTGGCTGCGAAAGAGCAGCACGGATGTCGTTTCTTGCAGAAGAAGCTGGAGGAGGGACATCGGGAGGAGATTGATTTGATCTTCTCGGAGATGTTGGATAATTTGGAGGATTTGATCGTGGATCAGTTCGGGAATTATCTCATCCAGAAGCTATTCGAGGTCTGCACTGAAGCACAGATCACAAAGATTGTGTACTCGCCTGCAATCAGTAATGAGAAGAAGCTTATGGCTGTATGCACCAATGATCACGGGTAAAAAGACAAACAAAACCTGTATATATATTAGTCGATGTATATACTATCTATTAATTTGTTGTTGTCTCTCGTGTTAACTATTCAGAACCCGAGCCATTCAGAGGTTGTTGGAATTTGTCACCACTGCGGAGCAAAGATCCTTCCTTGTGTCAGTGTTTAGGCGCATTGGTCTTCCATTGATGAAGGACCAGAAGGGTCATCATGTGATTCAGCAGTGCTTGAGGGTTTTCCCTTTCGGAGATACTGAGGTATGTATATATCTCAAAACTATTTCAAGTTTGTAATTGAAATTTATATTCTTGATTCTTGAATGTATCATATGAATGTTCTTTTTGACTTTCAAATTAAATATTTTTTGTTTACATGCTTAAACTTGAACATTCCAATAGTTTGTTTTTTAACCAAGAGTATTAATTTTGGCAGTGTCTGAACAATGAATTTGAAGGATGAATGATAAATTGAATCCAATTAAGCTTAAGGTTACATACATTGTCGCACTAGTATTGTATTAGAATTAATGCCTCACCATTCTAGGGTTTACATTTACAAGAGTTTTTATAGGGTAGTAGTAAACTGAGTTCCTATTGGGATCCACAACCAGCAACAACACCACTCAACAGCTAGTAGCTATTTATTGTTTTGTTATAATCTTGATAAAAACAATTCTCTCTTGTTTGGATTTATGTTTAATCGTCAATTGTATTCGTTTTTCTTTGTAGTATCTTTACCATCAAGTGGCAGATAACTGTCTCGATCTGGCCTTGGACAGACAAGGTTGTTGTGTGCTACAACTGTGTTTATCTCAAGCTAATGGAGAATTTCTGGAGCGTCTTCTATCCGAGATTGCACTAAACTCGTTGGCCCTCTCTGTTAATTGTTATGGGTGTGTCATTTTCCCTCTTAATTATCAAGCAAGTAGCATCTACTGTAATTTTGATTTGATCATGATCATGTTCCTGTCATTATGTGGTTATTTTAGCACTCTTGATTGCATTTGGCTGTGTTCTAGTTCTTGGTTTTAATAGCATTCACTCTATATGTAATGATACGCCTTTTTTATTTTCTTTTTCAGAAACTATGTTTTGCAGTTTGTGCTTGAAATGCAGATACCACAAGCTACAGCAAATATAGTGGCCCAACTTTTTGGGAATTATGTAACACTGTCGATGAACAAGTGTGCTAGTAATGTGGTGGAGAAATGTCTGCTAGAGGCCGTAGAGGATCAAGCTACGGACATCATTCGTGAATTGCTTAGCAGCCCGAATTTCTTAAATATCTGCCAAGATTCTTATGGGAATTATGTTGTTCAGACTGCTTTGAAAGTATCCAAGGTATTTTGTTCATTCATAAATATTATTACATGTTCTTGGATTAATGATCACTTTCTGATGTTTTTGTTTAATAATGTTCAGGGAGATCTGCACAAATATCTGACAAATCACATAGTGAAAGTGCTGTACCCATTCCTGCAAAGCCATCCCCATGGGAAGAATGTGCTGCAAGAAGCTAAACCAAGCAAGCACCGAACCTATAAGAGGAAGTGATTTTTTGTTGTTTGGTTTGTTGGTTGTTGATTAAACGAATAGTCTTGTTTGTTGGTCATTAGTTGTTTCTGTTGGTTAGGATCAGGACCTATATGTTGCTCATTGTTAGTTGTTTGTTGGAAAATATCCCTAGCTTGCTAGTACTTGTCTTTTGTCGTCAATTGTTATTGTCTGTCTGTAAACAATAAGTTAACGTTTCGGGATCTTATTTTTAGTTTGCCTCTTCATTTTTGCACCTATTTTATTTTTTACTTACCATTTTTTTTATAATTACATAATTGTTGGTATTATGAAATATGTCATGGACAAAGTATTTTGTAAGTCCAATAAGTGCTGTGTTTTGTTTGCTTAGAAGTTAGAACTCTTTTAATTGTCTGTAATTAAGTTCTTAGTTGCTGCATGCATGGCTTCCAAAAACTCCCACCCATCCCATTCACTATATAAAATATATTGAAAATAGACGTTAATTGTTAATACAGTGCCTAATTAATTAACATTCAAAGTTTCAAATCCATGGGACTTTACTATTCGAATTAGTAGTTCATGCTTGTCGACGTTGACATGGTTTAAACTTTAAAATAATCTGACCATCCTCATATAAAATAAGGGGGGAGCCGCCGATCACTCGTAGCCCACCCATTTTCATAATATAGTAACGTTACAAGCTTTATAACTGGCCGTCTAGTAGGAACCAATGGGTTAAATATATATATTCTTAGTTCAAAAAAAGTGTTATATCCCATAATTCTATACGTGTAAACGCGGGACGTGGGTCTAATTGGGTTGGGATAAATAACACATTTAATTATTTTTGTTGAATTTTATTTCACTAGTTCTAACATTTTTCGGTAATAAGTGAGAAATGTTAGAATCAATAAAAAGTTACAAAATACAAACACATGAATTGTTTTGCTTGGCACACAGCCCGAGTAGTCAAGTCTATACGCGACATCCCAAACTCTCTCATCTGGAGAGAGATATTCATAAGCATCAAGCACAAACACAAATTCATGAATATGCCGCACGACGAAAACCACGCATAAAGTGCATGAGATAGAAACGTAGTTTCAATTAGTAACACTTGTCAAATTACTAGGGCAAATTTTGGTGCTTCTCTCCTCACTCTCTTTGTGATGTTGAGCTTCAATATAATTGTAATTTTGTACACCAAGTATAAGGTTAAATGATATAAAAAAATAGCTTCATTAGAAATGTCACAATCGAGTTGAGTGAAAAATTATAATGATTAAAATGTAGAGGAAGTGATATTCCTTTATTCCAAGATAGAGTATATGGCTTATATATCTAGCTCCTAAAGTTGTAGGGACAATTGAGACACAAACAATGGCCTTAATTATAATGACCAACTAGACACCATCCATTGCTCCCAATATAAATACAGCTGATGTGGCTCTCATCACTCATGGTTTAGCCACTCACAATAAGACCGACCCAACTTTTATTTTTTTCTTATCTTTCTTGTTCCATGTAACGTCCACCACTAGTTCCACACTATTGAACCCTAAAATAATTGGCCTGCATGTTGCATGCACTAGCTACTTAATTCACCACTATTCCAAATCATTTAATTAACCACCAAAAGCCACATTTTAACTCCTATAAATTCCACATTTGGTAGCACATATCAATCAATCAAAACACATCTCTAACTTATTTGTTGTACGTACGTACATTGGCTTGCTAGCTAATTCCTTAGCCATGTCGTCCATTGGAGCAAGTTATGCCGGAGTTTATGCGCAGCAGAAGCGCCATGAAGAGAAGATGAAGAGAATGGAGGAAAGGAGAGGAGACGGCGCCGCCACGGACGGCCGGAAAAATAGAACGGACAGTGGCTCTACGGCCATTTCTAGGAGTAATAAGGTCCATCCAGACAAAGTTTCAGCTGCACATGAAGATATGTGATTTATCAGGTGGGAATATGTGGGGTATATTTGGCAAAAAACAATATTATGTGTGGTGAATGTGTGAAATTTATAAATGTATGCTTATTTGGTTTCACTTTCATTGTATGAATTATGCATATCATATATATGTATATCTTCAATTAAAACTAATATAAGGTGTATTTTCATTAGCACTATTTGTTTCTATAATGTTTGCTTTTGTGTTGTGTACTTGTGTTGCTCATAAATCATAATTCATAAAATGGGACTTTTTTTTGTTGTCTTGTTATTTGAGTTAGAAAATACAGCATGCATGCTTGTAAAAGAAAATTTAGGTTAATGACAAATTAAATATGGTAGATTAATTGTAATCTAGATAATACAGTGGCAACAGTGTAATTCTTCTCAGCTTGCTTGACTTGATCAGACCAAAGTCTTCTATGGGTCACGTGAGTAGTCCTTAATTTTGGCAAACAACATTTTTTTAAAAATCCTTAATCCATTAGTACGGCATCCTAATGCTCCTAAATATTGACTGATTGTTTTTTTCAACAAGCGACATAATAGTAGGCATAAAAGGTCAGTGTTTCTCACCCCCAAATAGGGCGTCACTCAAGTTAGTTATTAGTTTTTTTCTTAAACCCATAAATTTTACCCCCTACCGTCGGCAAGGAGAAGCTCGAACCTGAGACCTCAAAGTAAATCCAAACCGTATCAACCGTTTGGCCCTACATGCCTTGGCATATTGACTAATTGTTGGTGATGTTTGTATAATGGTGAGCGATTTTTGGTCATTTTTCCTGTTTCTTAACATATTCAATGCCACATAAAACGTTATAATTTGAATTTGTTATTTATAGCTTAACGAGTACAAAAATTGCTATGTCAATAACATAGCTTATTCCCTTTGAACAGTAAATAATACAATGATCTCACACAATCGACTACTTTAACTTTGTTTGGAAAGAATCGCATTTGGATATTTGGAAATCAACCAAATTCAATATAAGTTTGTGGAAGAAGAAAATGAGGGGAACTAGTTGAAGAAGATGGAACATGACGAGCCATTGCTCTTCCTTTTTTGAGACATTCTACTAGTATAATTGAGAGTTCAATTATCTCGCTCAGTTGATAAAATGACTGAAAGAGATAGAAGACATGTTTTTATCCTCACACATTATATGTGTAGCATCAATAATGAAGAGTCAAAAGTCACGAAACACTCATCCTCAAATAAACACTCCTTCGACTCACAAGATCTACTTACTAAGAGAATAAGAAACAATGATACGTCTTAATAGCACTTTGTATGTCATTTTTCATACACATAACAAAGATTAAAGCATGAAATTGTTCACACATGTCTCTAGACTACACACCCTGTGCTTCCTATATTTGACTCTACGTGAGTATCTACTGGGCAATCAAAGGACATGAAGGAATTAAATCTAGCTCATTAAAACTTATTTAGCTTTCAGTTTGAGTTATAGCAAGATTTTGTAGGTGTGAACCACATGCTTATTCATGTTCGGAGTTTAGTCAGAATTAAAACTCTTTATCTTTCTTTTATATGTGTATTTAACAGAGATCGAACTCGAAAGCTCTTCCCACAATCTCAACATCCGCTGCGCTACAATCCATCAGTGTTATTGCAAGTTTTTACATTGTCATGACTCATGAACCGCTTAAATTTCCCCATCTTTCTAAATAAATCTGATATCTATAGGTCTCACAAGTAAAGTAATTAACTTTTATTAGGGAAGGGAAATGTGATTAGATGTGATATTAAATACCCATATTAATAGCACACATAACCCATAATATAAGTAGGATATATTTTATTTCATGCAAACCAAGCACATTCCACTGATCACAACAAATGATCACTGCAATCGAAAAACACAACCACAATCAACCTACCAACCCATATCTAATCAATCTAGTACTAATTAGCAACTGATCATCATCTTTAATTTATTGTGCCTAATTATCACTAATAACACACCATCTGTTACAACATAAGCTAGTCTGAGCCTCTCAGGGGCACTTGGGCTTGCCTTTCTTGTTGAGTTTGTCTCTGTAGCAAGCACACTCATGCTTGTTCCCATATGTCCCAGAAGGCACACACTTGCACTCCTTGCAGCATATCCCACAGTACTTCAAGCACCTGTCTTGCACTCCAGCTTTTGCACACCTATTCTTGCACTTGCTTCCACAAAAACCTATAGTAGTAACAAAACGAATTAAAACAATCATTAATCAATTACCAACCTCGCATTGAAGAAAAATCAAACCATGTTTATATTAGGCCATATTACATATATACATACCTGAATCTTCTGTCATGGCAGCTTCCAAGAATGAGGAGCTGAGGAGGAGTGAGCATAGTAGAAGAGTAGCCAAAATGAGCTTCATCTTTTGATCAGTGATTGAGTGGCTACAATATTGGAGGAGTGGTTTATATACAAGAAGAGTGGCTACTGGCTAGGCTTAAAAGGGTGTGTGCATGTGTGAAGTTGTGTTGGGTTTTGAGGTTGGTGAGGTTCATTAATAGGATCATATGCAATGTGAATC
>JAYMSZ010000588.1:0-18627 GCA_036897665.1 Pelargonium citronellum
TGAAGGAGAGGATAAAATCAGTGCCTTCGGTTTGATTGTGAATGATATCTTGAATTTTGTTGAGCATAAAGCTAGTATAGATTTTGGTTTTGTTAGTAAGTCTGCGAATCTGACGATTAATGTTTCAGCTAGATCGTCGTATTCTATGTCAGACTTGAAGGAGTGAGTAGACTATTTCGTATTTGTAATGTTTAATCTATAATTAATATAATACAATGTTACTTCCAAAAAAAAACATTTGATAAAATCCAATTAAGCTCTTTTACAAGAAGTGACAAAAATTTTATTTGACAAAAAAATATAATTGTACTTTTCAAAATAACTGTATGACAGAAGTTAAATATTTAGATTAAAATTTGAGTTAAAAGTTTGAAAAATAGAAAGAAAACAACTATTCATTTCATTCTAAAATGAGTGTTCTAGTTTTTATTTTGAGAGATTTAAGAAAGTTAGTTGGTGTAATATATTTACTTATAAACTCGTACTGTTAATGAATACTAACTAACTTGTTATAAACATAATTAAAAAATTCAAGAAAAACATGTCCCATGAATTGAGTAATTTAATTTTCTTTAGGTAGTAATTTACTTGGTTGCTTTATTTTCTTTTCATTTTTTGCTTTTACACAAGACTTTCTCAAAGCCAATTATTGAGATTCATGGAATCTTTTACCATTCTTGTAACAGAGAATATGTAGACCCCTTTATTAATAGAGTGTTTTGCTCTTAACAATAACATGGTTTCTTTTTGCATGATAACAACAACAACAACAATTAATATCAAATCTTGATATGTTTTTAAGTTATTAATTTCGATAAATTTTACTTTATTTGACAACCACAAACCTAACAGAAACAAGGACAGATTTCAAAAAAAAAAAAAAACAGAAACAAGGACAACAATGATTAATGGACTTCTGAAAATGAAATAAGATGAAATGATCAAAGTAGTGTTCTATTTTGTATTTTTTTTCGAATATTTAGTGAGTTTTTTTTTTTTGAAGGAATATTTAGTGAGTTTTTATTTTTTTTAAAATTATTTTTGTATAAAATAATTGTTCAAATTATAAGTTATCGTCTACATTTGGACTCATGGCATTGCAAGTTGCAACTTGCATCGTGGAGAATAGTAATAACATGATGAGAGCTCGAGGGTAGTAAAATTCTATGATCATTAATTATATCTAACTAAAGAGCATCATATACGAAAATTTTAGTAAATTGATTAACAAGATCATAAATTAATGCACACATGCAGTATAATATTTGTTGAGTTGATAATTATTCTTATGTTCAGCTTACTCAAAAATAAATTTTACATGATTATGTGTTAAAGAAGCTTCAATTGCTAAATATGTCAAGTCAAGTCGAACAAATCGGTTAAAATATTTTAAATTTTCTTTGAGAGCATCCAATGATCCTAAAAAAATTGCTAAACATTAATAATTTCAATCCCAAGTACCATGAGAAAAATGTTAAATTAATCGTACAATTCTAGGTGGGTATATTAGGTAATTTTATTTAATACACTCCGGAGTAGGATATTATTGGACAAGCGTAATTGACGAACCAAAAGACATCATAAAGAACTGTACACAAGAGAAGCAAAAAGTACATGAAAAGCCTACTTTCATTAGACCTAAAATTTGGTATTTGACTTCATTGATATGAAAAATAAAAGCAAAATTAAATGAGTAATAAATTACACACATGTTCTGACCTGAAAAACATGCAATACAATGGTTGTAAGGAGCCAAACTCATAACTAGTTAGAATTGTGACTCGTTATCTTGAGCTTATTGTTTTAGATGATTTAGGTTTTTCTTAAATTTATTGGATGAAATTTTACGTAACATTTTATGGATCACTCCTTCAAGTGATTAAAAATTAATTCCGATGAGAACTTTTTGAAAAATTCAAAGTTCAAATAGTGCAGACAGTTGCTAGAGACCATAGAGGTGCGTAGGGTGCATATGTATGACTAGTTTGGATGAGCTCTAGAGTTTGAGATTGAGTCTACATTTTGCGGAGTCCCTAAATAATATTAAAAAAAATCTTGTAGTAAATGTAAGTTATATATATTATCACTATCTTTTGCTTGTCTGTGATTCTCATTCTTGGAGATATTTGATTTTGGAGTGCAATGGCAAAACCTCACACTTTGAAGAATTTATATTGCTGCTGACATGGAGACATGCAAATTGCGCCATACTAGTTGTTTGACATAGACCACGACTATGGCATGTACGTCTACACAACCTGACAACCAACATCACATACTAGGTTTTTCAGTTAGTTTATTTTGGATTTTTTTTTTGCTCAATTTCAGCTTTATTCAACCCAAATTGATATATTAGACAACTAGTCTGATTCACTCACTCTCACACTGGAAATGAATTTCGACGCGACACTAGTCTTCACGTAATGTGTTTTCTTCTTGTGTATGAGAAATTTGAGTGTCAACAGAGTGAACCACACGCCTATATTTACAAAAAGCCATTATTGGATGATAGCAACAAGTTTAAACCCAAACGAAGAATAAAATTTTGCATTAGAGTCTAAACCAATAAGTTTTTTATTAAACCTAATCGAGCCGTCAATAAAATTATGACAACTCATTAAACAATTTGGATTCAAAGATTCGCTCTGCTCTCACAAAATTAATTAAATAAGTACAAATGAATTTTATTTGTGGTTGCAAGATTTTAAAGGATTGGCTCAAACTAAACAGAAAATCATTAGACAGAGATTATTTATTTTTTTATAGATAAATATAAAAATGACTTAAAATTTTGATGAGTCCTGTGAAATAAATTTTTATATAAAAATGTACAACTTTTTTAGGCAAAAATATGTGAAATGATAGTTATTATGACAACATTTATACCTCTCACTTATCTCAAAATGACATTAAATGAATAAATTTTTGTTGATGTGGTTGTCTAAATGTATTAAATAACTTTATAAGTCAACAAATTAATTGAGTAAAATTAATTAATTAATATATTTTAAATTTCACGTAAAATCACTTAAGGTATAAGATATTTTATGAACTAATTTAAATTAAAAATTCTATAATCAAATTGGGTACTTGTGCGGAAATTTAAATGACTAAATTAGATTTTTTTTTTTACATAATAAAAAATAAAAGTACTTGTAAAATATAAAAGAGTTCCGTTAAAAAAAAAAAACTCTTTTCCTTAAAAAAATCTTTTCATCTCACAAAAATCTTGGAATGCTCTTTTTCCAATCCTTTCCATCGAAAATTGAATGTTTCCATTTGGGGAAACCAAAAAGATAAAACAGCTTTTATTTTTCCAAGTTGATTTTCGAGAAAAATATAAGTTCCAAAGCCTACACACATAAATTACACATGCACCACTTCCCAAACGTGAATTTCAATTTCTTTATATGGGAAACAAAAATTTGAAAGCCAAGTCTCTACAAATTTAAACAAAAATGTAACATTTGTTCAGCAAATAAACATATCCTCGTTTTGCAGGTTTCTTGTATGTTTCACAAATCAAATGTAGTACATTTAAATCAATTAAAAATAAAATTGTTGAAGACAATCTTTTTGTTAATGGGTCATATATGTGCCTAACCTTGTAGTGGAATTTAACCCCACATCTCCAACGTACACATATCTTTGTCTCCTCCATTATCTATCATCTTTTCATCATTGTCAAGCCTTCAATCATTTTCATCTAAGTTCGGTGAGAGTTAGTACATTTTGAGTTCAAATTGATTACCACATCTTTGCCTCATAATAGACACTGATCACTGTAATTAACATGCCACATTTGATTAGACTAGGGCTTGTTTAATTTGGGAATTTAATTTGAGAAGTTTATATTTGTTTTCATCTAACGCGGGTGTTCGTAAATATTTAGCCAAGAGTTGTTTAAATTTGCAGCAAGGAACAACTTTTCCCATAGACTGAAGTTTCGCAAGAGGTCTGACGTGAGGTTTTTCCACATAATGTTGGAGGCTCTTGCATTGGCTCATGCAGCTTCTTTGAATGTTTCATTCCTAAATTTATCAATGATTTTGGTATGGTTGAGTTTTAAAATAATTACAACCCCAAGTCTTTGTGTTAAAATTGAATATTTTCTCAAGTTATGATAACAAAAAAAAAATACATTGTATGGTTTACTCATATGAAGATATGGGTCAATTTGAGATTTAGATAAACATGTTTTTATCCTATGCGGTAGGATCTAGTTTCTCTGTAGACTTTCAATCAGTAGACTCCATATGTTATATGATCAATCGATCTCCGGCATTTAAAAATACTACTCATGCGGTAGATTATTTCAGTTTCATAGTCAACCTACAATTAGTAGCAAGTTAGTAATTATACCATTATTTTCAACAATATCAAACAATTTAATTTTTCATAAATTTCTTTTGAATATCTTTTTAGTTTGTCAAACAAAATACATTACCTTCTTCCAACCAACTTTATAAACATTTTATCCCTACAATCATTAAAAAGAGACAACTCAAACAGGAAATAATTAGTTAATTATTAGTAAACAAATCAAATGTACTTAATTAGTGTAGCCACAAATTATTTTATGATTATGGTGCTCCATCACATGTGATTATGGCGCTCCATCACTCGATCATCACACTCTTTTTTGGGTAAAACGTTTACCTACCAATTATTAAATTTGGCTCACTCTTTTCTCATGCCTATTCAATGCGAGATCATATTGGGTACTACGTACACGGGTTTATAATGAAAATAATGATAAACCCGCATTACGTATATTGGTGTATATACATTGCGCCAAGAAATGTAGCATATATTTATGTAGAGTACGGATACGATCAATTACGTGCATAAAATTTTGAGAAAGCTCAACTTAGTTAGGCCGTGCACTGTAGTGCCTAACTCAAAGTACCATGCATGCAACACAAATTGGCCATATGCATGTATACTATATTGGAATTTATTGCCTGAGACTGATAGGTATTGGAATTGATTGTTTCATCCAAATTCTGAATAAGTCTTTTAGGCTTGGTGCCCACTTCATTCTGGCATGTTCTTCCCTTGGTTTCATTTCAACGGCCTCAATGAATGTGCCGGTCCAGGCCGGGCAGTTTGCATACATCCCTGGATGGAGTCAAGTGGTTTAAAGCGTTTTGGGTTCTCACGAAATCTCAAGTTCAAACCTTTCAGCTAGTGTTAGTATACCGATAAAACAAAAGCTCACCCTGTTTTCTAACCCGCCTATCCCGTTTAATTTAATGGATCGTATGACATCTTATTAACTCACCCATTTAAGGAAAAAAATGTAATTCTACAAACATAACGTGTAAAATATATCAAGTACCTATCACTATCAACTCATTTATATTCAAATGTGACATGTAGGATTGTGTAATCTTGAACTCAAATGTGTTATCCGTGTTATGTCGTGTTAGTGTCATCTTATTCAACCCGTTTCAGAAATTAATGGGTCAGGTTCAGATTGGCCTGTTGCCACCCCTTTGTGGGTCCCCAGATCTATCACAATGGCAATGGGCCAATCGCCTATCTTCATCTGATTGGGTGAACTCGGAGCTATTCCAAGTCTTTGGTCTACAGCAACCTTATGCATGTGCATGTCAATCACTTCCATAATATTAAATTATGATTACAATTGCTTTGCTTATTGTCATTACACTTGAAATTCTTGGCCTAAATATTAATTATTCAGGGAAGCTAAACAAATAATTGTGCCCACCATTTCTATCTGAAACTGCATCTACTCACAATGACAATACAGATTTAACTTACATATTTATGTCACCTCTGAGGAAAAGAGCCACACTGAATACAGCACTGCTGGCCTGAGAAACTTGATCTCTCTACTCAGTGTTGAAATCTTGATTTTGTTTCCATGCATCCCCTCTAGATGACAACATGGTTTACTGGTCGGATGTGGTGGTGGTGTTGTTCCCGCCTACCCAGTACTGTTTGACGGCAACCAGTATCTTCTGAGGTACAAGTGGTCCGTCCTCGTGATCCATCATTTTGGTATCCCATCTCATGCGATCTGCTATTTTCCTCACCTTGTTAAGGGCATCTACTTCATCCCTGAAGATGACTGTCCCTTCAGGCCGCAAGATCCGGTCCATCTCTAGAAGCATGTCCTCAAAGTTGCACCTGTTTCCATGCACATTTACATCAGCATTCACTCAAACTATGAAGTCAAGTTATTTTACATGGAAAGCGATATTGAATACTTTGGCTAAATACCAGCTGAAAGTTTCCAGCCTTCAGTAAAATACAATTTCGGTCTAATTAATTTGCTACAAGTCGACAAAAAATCTTTGGAATTTCAGCAAAAGATTACATTCTAATATTTCAGCAATTTATACAAAACAACTCAATCACATGCCGCAAATACATTATTTCAAGTATTAAGGAGGATGAAGAAAAAGAAGCTTACTTGTTATCGTACAAGCTAAATACTCCATTGGCATGAATTAGGTCATATGTTCTTGGGTAAGTAGAGAAGCCTTCACACCTGAATAAAGAAATGAACAAATATGTATTGAGATTTCAAAGAATCAACAGCGTTTTATGTTATTAACTGAACCCGCTTAATACAAAAATGGAATGACAAACATATGATAAATAAAAAATTGGCTTAGAATATTCCAACATCAATACACTGTTTTTGGTGGCATAGTGAATAAAAAGAACCGAAACGGTTTAACCTTATACAAGCCACTTATGAGCTTGTATTTCAATTTTTTTTTTTCTGGTATTTCAAATATTAGATGTGAGCAAAAGTTCATTCTTAGTACAACCCTACCAATAGTGCTAACTACTAAATGAATATAATGCCTTCATATTCATCACCACGTCCACCTTTTACGAATTACGATAAATTGGGGGTTGATTTATAATTCATATTCTTCACATAAAGCAAAAAACCTTAAAAAAGAGCGCCACCATAAACTGGGGAGCTAACTATAACTTGTCATATGATTAGGAAACTCAGTCTTCACACTTCAAAATCTAGGTAACCCTCTCCATGTGACAATTGAAAATCATTAGCAGTTATAAGTTAAATTATTTGTAATAAAAAGAAATCTCCTAGCACGAGAAACAATAGTGGTAACTTTAAACAAGCAAAATAGAGGTTCATAAAAAAAATACCAGTCGTGATATATGCCAATCAATCCTCTCTCGTAAATAACACCTAAGGTGTTCTGAGCAATGGTAGGCACAACATTCATCACCCATGATTTTGATGATTCAAGTGCTGCAGCAAATCCTCCAAGGTCAGCATTCATGTCCATCACATTCCGATATCTGGTGGTGCCTATTAATCTGTTTATCCTTTTGTAAGAATTTACATGCTTCTTCCAAAGTTTGTTGTCCTCTTGGTAAGATTCAATTGTAACCCCATCAATGAGTCCCTTTGCTATTCTGGGAGGGACTGCATAAAGCCTTGCTGGAAACTTCTTCAACTGCCCTCCCGCTACTTCATCTGCACTGTTTACCTTGGGGTAAGGGGTTACACATGACTCCATTTTTTTGTACCTAAACCACATCATAAATCCAAAAAAAAATTAAAATAGAAAAAAAGAGAGAGTAACATACTGACTAAAAATGCAGTCACTCACCTGACTAAACTTTTACCAAAATGTTTTCCAGTACATCTAAACAAGTACATTACAGACTAAACATGAAGTCACTCACCAGACATCGTCAGCATTCTTCGACTGACATATATTTCTCGACTTCTTCTGGCAGGATTTATTGTTTATCTTTTTCCTGAAAATAGCAATGTCTCCCTTCTCGTACTTCTTCTCCCAGCAAAGAGAACTCGCCAGCTCCTCAATCATTGTTTGCTCTGCATTTAGATCCTCCTTAGTCCGCTTCCACGTCTTGTAGTATGTCTTCCAATTAATTGGAGGACCAGACAAGACCCAGTAGCCACCTGGTCTAAGGACTCGATCAACTTCCATTAGGTAGGTCCCATCTGTATAAGTTCACATAAGCACAAGTCACCAACCATCAGCAGAAAGATAGGTATTTCCTTAACATTTAAATACTTAAAACTGTGCATTGACAAGTGTACCAAAGAGGGAACCAAGTGAGCAGTTGAATTTGATATTTAGACAAGTGTTAAAGACAGAAATATGATATAGAGGCCAAATGTGTTAGTGTTCTAATTATGGAAACACAAACTTAACAGTCACCAAACAACTATCTTCAGTAAACCTCTAGAAACATCAAGATCTACAATACTCAATATTGAATACAAGGAAATAAATAACTTTGATACTTTAAGTTACTAACAGATGACAATCTAACTAATGAGAAAATTAACCTCTTCTTAAAATGATAGCTGCTTCATAATCTAAGCATGTCTTGCATCAACAAAAAAAGAAGATATAATACTTTATTATGCTTGATTTCTTAACCATGATTTGAAACACATACCATTTGCTGACCATGGTATAAGACATCTAGAGCACTGAGCCATATCGAAGGCTCTAGCTGGGTATGGAAGGCGTATTGATCCAAGGACACCAATAATAGCAGGTACACCTCGCTCTAATGCAAATTGTACTTGTGCTTCATGATTATCTCGTGGTGCAAATGACATTGCTAATACATTTCTCTTCATTAGATATGCACCCCAGCTTGCGACCTGCATCATGATTGGTCATTAAATCCAGTAACAATGGCAGAATAAGAACATGTCCTTACTACTTGATGAAGGAAACATATATCTAAAATAATACATACTCCGCAGCCAGTATCCAAAGCTGTTCTGACAGTGCCATCTGCAATTGGGATCACGGACGCAAGTTCATCTATGTATGCATCTGCACCATGAGGAAACATTGTTCCTCCACCTGGGAATTTGAAAACATTGCCCTGATATTGAACCCAGTTCTGCACAGCCTTCTCAACTGTCAAGCTCTTATGAGGAACATTGGCAAAGTGGACATAGTCACGCCCTTTTGGCCAGGGAAACGGAGTCATATATCCCTTGGGCGCTGGAATAAGACAATGAAGTTTTTCCTCATCTGGAGGACAATGTCTTTCCCTGTATATCATATCTTCCCTTGGGAACTTCATCGCCCGATCTTGTTCTTGGCATGGAGTATAATCAGTATACTTGTCATCACAAGGTTTGAACTCTTCAATTTTTGGCTCAGAAGATACACTAATCCCAACATCATTGTGATGAGTTTCAAAGCTCAAGTTGTTAAGGATATTGCAGTCTGCTTGCTTTGTTATCTCTAAGGCTATACTATCTCCTTTTCCGAAACCACTTTTCTGCCATGCCCCCAGTATGTAAAAGAAACCACATAGACCAAGCACGATGAAAATAGACACCGGACTCCGGGTTCTGTTATTGTGTTTAGAACCCATGATATGGTGAAGTGACTTTACTGAAGGCCGCCGCAATGTGCAATAGACCTAGAAACTGCTGCCTTGCTGCAGATCAGGAAAAGTTAAGTTAAATAACATGCAATATTCTTCAACAAATTCACGCACAGTAGAATTGGTGCTGCATAACTGTTAATAATGAAGACATTGAATATACATTAAATATCCACTGTGAACTGGGAAGTATGTTGCATTTTAAAGAAGAAAAGGGAAAGCAGCAATCCATGTATCCATTAATAGCAAATTATTAAAGACATATATCAAATTTAAAATCAACAAGTAAGCTAATTACTTGCTAGTAATACTGAGATTCCTTGAGACGGGGGCAATTGTACCTTTCATAAACATTAGTTGCAGTCATTGGAGATTTAAAGAAACAATTTTTTTCTCTCTTTTTTTTTTTTCTTACCATGAAAACACATTTACAATATCAAATATCAAATTAAGTTTTCGAACAAATGCAGCATTAATTATTACTCACCCGTCTCAAAATAAGTGTACTGTTTGACTTTTAGCACAAATTAAGCATAATATAATTAGTTCGTCACGTCTTTGGTGTAATACACTTTCTTAGGGGTATTATTGGTATGAAACTTTTTCAGGGACAAACAAATTCAGTAAGGAGGACAACTTTACGGGACAGAGGGAGCACTTTACTACATCATCGATTAGTGTAGCAACAATTATTTGCAACTTAAACTTAAGATTCAAGTTAAGAAACTTGAACATAAGATAAGACTAAAAGATAACATTATCAGCATCCAAACATCAGAGATCAATTAATAAAAATAAAAATAAAAAAACACCAAAGCGTAAATACATCTAGGAAATGACAGATCTCTTAATAAGGATCAATAATGGGAAACAAAAAATGGGTATTGATTACTCTATGCCCTCTATTCATTAAATCAAATCAGCCCCTAACAATTACTTAACTACAACACATGCAAGGGGTCAGTAACCGAACAAATCTAGTTCACAGTCTATAGATTCGGTATCAACTTGAATAAAAAAGCTTGAATTAGCAACTAAATCCAACCTCTTTTAAACCACAGATCCAGCAAGAAAAATGGCAAATCAGCAAGAAACCCATGCACAAGCAAATAAATATAGAATTACAAATCTGGAAACGATTACAGATCAAATGAAACGAACTCAGATTAGGCAATTACCTGAAGAAGAGAAGATTCTTGAAACCTAAGCTAAGCTAAGAGCTCTCTCTCTCTCTCTCTCTCTCTCTCTCTCTCTCTGGTGTGAGACTGGGCAAGAGAGTAGAGTGAAGTGTAAATAAAACGAGAGAGAGAAAGTATATAAACAGTGTGTGTGGAGTGTAGGTATAGATCTATTTTTAGTAAATAAATAAATAGGATTACTACAATTCTGCTGTAAACACGGAGGATCTCAAATATCTCCTTCTCTTCACTCTCCAGTTAGTTAGATTTCGATTTGAGGTTAAGATCTAAGAACGAGACTAGGGTCCGATCTCTGCTTTCTGGTTGGATCTGCTGCTCTCTGTTGCAGGATATGAAATCTTGATCGCCCAAATCAGCTTATCCAACAGTATGCCTGCGAGACTTGAAGTCTGTGGTTTCACGTGGTCCTGCACGTAGCAGATTATTCCTTCGTAGTTCGGAGAGAAATTTCGTGGACCTTTCGATTCTATGAGTCAAATCATTCCACCGCTAATGTTGGCTGTGCCAGCCACCGGTCATCGCAACACAAACATTTACTTACAATACTATTATTAATTCTTTGAATCTTCTTTTGATATCTATAGTAATTGACATGCCCCGATAAATTGAAACACTGTAATTTAATGTACAATATAAATATATAACTGAGAGAGAAAAAAATGCATTGAATAGGTCAAATCGATGATAATTAGAATTTATAATTGTCATTTTCAGTGTTGTTAATGGCTAAATGTTAAGTAGGGGTGGATGTTGGGTCCAATTTAGAGGATGAGATAGAGAACCACAAAAATAAATGTGATGGTGATTGGAATTTGAGTGAGGAGAATTTATATATATGGGTTTTGGGACAAAGCATATGGGGTAGTGGTAGTACAGTATCTACCATCATGGCATAAATTTAAAAGCTAAATTAATTAGCAGATGGAGGAGCAAAAACATAAGTGTAGTGTACAATAAATATGTAAGAGAGGACCCATTTACATGTGCAATGGGACAGTGCCCATCTTACATTTACTACCTCTTTTTGAGCAGTTTTGTAAGTACAATTTCTTGTCCATGCTATGGTTCATGCATTTTCTATGTATTCAGTTCTCACATCACAATATCACATGTTGTGAAAATTGAATGTTTGGTACATGCATTGAACTTGCTAAGCTGGTTAGGGGAAAAGAAGAAAGTAATAAATAACTCGAATGAGAGATATTCTCGATGCAAGGATAATTGAGAACTGCACGGAATGGTCATTAGAGAAAAAGATGGCAAAAAGGTTGGGACTTATTTAGACGAGGGTGTTTCTATAAAATACAATTAAGTGTGAGAACATAACTTTTACCTATACATTTTTTACATATTGAAGAGATGTTTGTTTTATATGATAAGAGTGACTTAGAAAATCAAAAGAGATCATTTAAGTTGTAAGGACATGTAAGCTAGGGAACACATGGAGTTTCTAGAAGAACAACCTCTTTCTAGAGTTTCTAACATAAGTATGCAAAGATATTATGATGAATGAGTTTCAGGCTTCAGCTCATCTCTAATTGCTTAACACATATTCTTTGTCAATATTGTACCCTTTATTTTCCACAGAATGCACACATATATCAGAACTCCCAATGATAATTTCACTTATTCATGACATATATAGAGGGTGATTACAAGATATATAAATTGATGTTTGACATATATATGTTATAAAACTATAAATGATGCAGTGGAGTGGAGCACAAGACACAGGAACTAATTGAAATCTGATTACAGTTCAATCCATATTTTCATTTTCATTGTGAATGCAAATCAAAAAACCAGTTTGGGATGCAAAGAGGACTTAACACTAACAGGTGTTCTTACAGAACCAAGCATACCAAGCTGCAGTTTGCATCATTGACAAGTCCATTCATCTTGAACTTTCATTATGTCCAATTTGATAAAAGTCCGGGAAGCTAGATGATGTGAAAAATAGTTTAGGGTACTTGAACGAAAAAGTCTTATATTTTAAAAGTTCGGAGGACAGCTAGATTATATAACACAAGTTGAAGTCTTACAAATATTCTACAACATTGAACCATGTAATAACAATCAAGCCATTTTTCAAATAGTGTCAGCATTTGATAAAATATCATCTACTAAACGCATAAACAACAAGAAAAAATCTACTTTCCAATCTCTAACTGAACCCTTGGGTAGAAGATTGAAGTCTTTGAGACATTTCTTCGTCATTCGGAAGTGAGCACCATCGCATCTTCTTGAGGAGCATCAACATATTCAAGTCTACGAAAACTAAAAGTCGCAAACGAAACGAGTGAGTAATGAAAGTAATAGATCAAAGTGCATTATTTTATAAAAGAGAATGGAATAACTACCATAGAGATGGCATGATCCAAAGTTGTGTGGAGTGACCTTCACTCAATGACAGAAAAACTCCAATAACAATCACACACAACAATCGAATTGCCTCAGCTAAACTTAGCTTCCATGGCTTTTCCAATTAACAAAAATAGTTTCAGCTTCGAAAATCTATTACAATGGTTGAAGAAATGAACAAGTAACAGAGAGAAAGAGATGGAAAGAGAAACTTCAGAAATTCCAAATCATTCAACAACTTTTCATCTATCTGTCTTTCCCTTTTATCTGTTGAAGACACTTTAGTGGGTTAGATTTGTTTAGCATTTGGCTTGGGCCTGGTGCTGAATCAGTTTAAGCATTGAGCTTGGGCCTAGTCATTCCAATACCCTCCACATCACAACAACCTTGTCCTCAAGGTTGTGACAATGTTGTTCCAACCATTTTGCCATTTGATACCTGGGTCCCATGGTTGATATGGATTTAAGTTTTCTCTCAAATACAACAGAGTGTCTTCTTGTCCCAAGAACAATTCATTAGATATGCCCTCATCTCCCTTCCAACTTGTTAATTGTCCTTCAAGGCTGAGATTAACATGTTTCTGAATATGAATCGTTCCCGCCCTGCTTAAAGCTATGCACATTTTGTGACACTCCTCTTGAAAAATAACCTTATCCCCAAGGTTGCAATGAAGACACCGGAACAATCTACCGGATTCACAAACTTTTTCTATTCTTGTATTTGCAGCTTCCACCCTTTCGAATATCCAATCTTGCGAACCTGCAACCCAATCAATATTCGGATCCCATTGTGAGTGAGAGGACACCTTATTCTTACCTTTCAAGCGAACCAAAGAGTAGTAAGGGTTCTTGCAGCCAACCATTAAGTAATACCTGCTTGAGCTTTGAGCAATCATTGCTAAGAATGCACAATAGCTAAGGAATACCCTTGTAGTATCATGCACCTCAATCATGATATTTTCTCCTGTTTTTTCAACAAAACCAAGTATTATCATGTGTGCAACCACATTGTTGATGGTGACAGTTATCATAGCAAGCCAAACTTTTCTCTCATAGAACTTAAGGATTTTCAACACTATCTTTGAGTTGGTATTGCTGACTATGTAGTCTTTAACAACATCGGCTATAGTTTCTTCCAAGGGTCTATACTTCAATCCCAAGTTTTGCAACTTCTTTGAACTGATCAGATATGAGTGTCTCTCTGCATCAATGATATTTCTGTTGCAGCTATAGTTGGGGTTGTGATACGAAATACTCAATCTTTTGGCAACCTCTTGTTTGAGCTGCTCCGGCTCGTTAGCACAGCCAGAATCCTGACAATCAGCCCGCCTTACCACCTCAGGTCTTTCTAACTGCATTTTTGTCATCCCTTGATTCTGCTGCGCCTCATTTCCTTCCTCAAATGCTTCAAATTGCAGCTCTTGATGTAGTTCACTTCCTTCATCAATTGCTTCAATCAGCAGCTCCTTATTGACTCCATCCAACTCAGCTTCAGCCATTTCTATTACATGTTTTTCTCCGTCCCAATTTTCAATTGCATTATTAATAGATACAACAATTTCCATAGTCCCCATATCCGCCTGCATTTCGTCTTTTTCGGCACCACAATGTCCTTCACACTCATTTTCATTCCTCCTTCCCTTTACTTTCTTCTTCTTCTTCGCCCTTCCAGAAAGCATGTACCGTCCTGAGGCCGTGAACACAATCTCTCCAGCCTCGCAGAGATTAGCCAGATTATGCCTCCACGTTAACTTGTGAGCCAATGGCAAATCCTTGTACTCTTTCACTAAAAATGCAAATATAACCTCCTTGGTCGACCCCAAATTCTCATTCAAATACTCTACGACGTTGCTGATCATAGGCTTTTCCAATCCATCAAAGTTGATTGACAATAACTTTGAAATGACTTCTTCTCCTTGATCAGGTGTGAGAACAACAATCCCATCAGCTTTAAGTAAGATAGGCTTCTCGGTCTTATTAACAACCTGCAGTTCTGCGCTCACAATGTCAAGCATAACAATGCACAACTTCTTAGTACTAGCCGTCTTCAAAGTTTCCTGATGATATTCAGGGCTGCCCTGCAAATAATAAAATCGAGCCACAAACATTTCAACCTTGAGGCAACCGGAAATAACTTCAACAGGTCGAGACCTCGATCCCAACGTCCCCACAATATTTGTCATTGCAATAAAGAAAGTCTCATAGTTTGGCTTCAAGACAATAGAAATACCCGGTTGACTTCCTTGTGACCCAATTCCTTTTACTCTTTTCACCAAAACCAAATTCATCAAAACCATATACATTTGCCTCATATTGTCCTCCACAGTCCCTTCCCATGAGTTATAATTGCAGCCAAAAGTAAATGAGCAGCAGCGTAGAACAAGAAAAATACCTTGAAACATTAATTTTCCACAATTGTTGGAACCCAATTTCTTTACCAGTTGCTCCAACCTCCATCCATTGGGATCATAATTGAAATCTCATACCCACTCACAATCCTGTATCATGTTGCACTCTATACCCAAATTGTTGTAAAAAAATTCAGCAATACTACCATTTGATATATACCTCAATACTCTTGATTCTATTGAATAACACCAATAACCCCACAGCTCAAACTCAATATAAGTGCCAATACCAATTCTCCAGTTTATAAATCCAAATATCCATGGGCATATAACCTCGAACCAAACATGAATTGATGCATCAAACAAGTTGTAATTAGAGGCGAATTGAAGGATGTAAATCTGTGGAAATACCTCATAGTATGACATGTAGTCACTACGAGATGAATTGAGGTCCACTGTCACTCCAAAAATTGGCTCGATCTAGCTCCCATAACACATATTTCTTGTTGGCATTTTATCGAACACCTGGAGTGCATTATTTTTCTCAAGTTTGTTCTTCAAATTAAAACTCACCATATTGACCCTCTCTACATATCCAGGAATCGTATCTCGATCCTCAATAAAAAGCTGGTGAATATCCATCAAAATCTCATCATCGACACCTTGAGAATCACACCCAAACAACCTCCTAACATGAACTAAAATTAGATCGAGTTGCTGCAATTCTTCTATCTGGTTGCAGAATTTTCGGATCACGTCTTTTTTAAGCTTCCACTTCTTGTCTCTTTCTTGTGTTTGCAATTCCCATTGTTGCAAATGAGCTTTGCAATCTTCTCCGGTCCGATTCATCACCTTCGTGTAAGCTAACAAGTAGTCAAGTTGTGCATGAATGGTTTCTATGTTCTCCTCGTACTCACATCGATCCATAGGGCGGAAGGACAATGAAAGCACCATTTGGAGTGACCTTCACTCAATGACAGAAAAACTCCAATAACAATCACACACACAACAATCAAATTGCCTCAGATAAGCTTAGCTTCCATGGCTTTTCCAATTAACAAAAATAGTTTCAGCTTCAAAAAGCTATTACAATGGTTGAAGAAATGAACAAGTAACAGAGAGAAAGAGAGGGAGAGAGACTTCAGAAATTCCAAATCATTCAACAACTTTTCATCTATCTGTCTTTCCCTTTTATCTGTGAAGACACTTTAGTGGGCTGGATTTGTTTAGCATTTGGCTTGGGCCTGGTGCTGGATCAGTTTAAGCATTGAGCTTGGGCCTGGTCATTCCATTGTGCAGTTTCGTGTTTCTTGACAAAGAAGCAAGCATCAGCGCGCATAATTAGAAGAACCCCTCGTCATGGCGATTGAGTACTTTGGTTTTGGTGGTAAAATGTATAGTCATCGTCATGGGTGTAGAATATATAGTTGTATACGAAATTATTAGGCGGGCATTCAAGTATTGAAGGGTTCACAGGCCAAGAAGTTTCCTTGCAGGTGAAGGTGTAGTTACTACCAACCAACAAGCATTGATCGCCAAATGATCGGACTCTTGTCCATTTCCTTGTGGACAAATTGATTTCGAAGATCTTGAAAAAGAAGGTCTTTCCAACTTCGGCAACATATCGAATGACCAAACAAAGCTCCCCATTCAAATCAACAACGTATCTCTGAGTAAGGTTGACATCATCAGGACAACCCGATAGATTATACCCTGAGAAGTTTAACTTTCCACAATCTTTTGCCATTGGTAATTCGACTGCTCGAGAATAAGGTTGATCAAGTTCAATCAAGACCAGAAGTGGAGTGTGATCTCGGTTTCTTCGAACTCCATACAAATTCTCTTTGAAGTAAATGATGTCGTTCAAATCACTAGGACCTTGGATGCGAGACCAGACACTGTCACCCGGTCTGGCAAAGGCTAATATCGAATCTTCTTCGCCAACATGGACTACGACCAGTACAATGCAACTATCAGGCAAATCGTCGGGACTAGCAGTCAAGAATGCCTTGTAAGGATTGTGCTCAACCCCAATGATACCGGTTGAGCTCCCGATTAAGCTACGAAGCGAAGGAAGCGAAATGGTGGCTTGGTAAAAGGGATTGAAGAGGCTAAATTGGGAATCTCTAGGGCAAAAATTGACCATCCAACCAAATGGAGAGCCCCAAAACTTTCTTCTAGCAAATTTAGGCAAATCAAGCACAATTTCCTTTGGACACAAACTGGGATCGAAGGTGCAAAACCTAATTTTTTTTTGAATTGCTAATATTGGGATCGTAGAGCATAGCATAGGGAGCAAAAAATTTGGGTTTGGGGTTGAAATCAGCAGCAACACAATACCAATCACGACACACAGCAGAGAAACTAACATAATCTTCAACAGAATAAATTTTCTCGACAAGCAAACACAAGATATCACCTGCAATTGAGGACCAATCTGCTTCTGGTGATTGTGTTCCTCTTCTTCTTCGCTTTCTTCTCTTAGAAAATCTCCCAACAACCTCCATTTGTCTCTGATTTTGTCCTGCAATTCACTCACTCACTCTCGAAACTGGCTTTGTATATTTTTTTAAGAATCGGCGGCTTTCGATAACTGTTATATAGAGGCGAAAAGATCGGAATTTACGTTGGCTCGTGGATTTAAAATTGGGATGTTTCTTGGGAAGAATCGAAGTCGGTATGATTTGCTAGGATTTTGGATTGCGTTACCGTTACATTCCCAATTTATGCCAGGAAATTGAGATTGGGCTAAGTTTGTCATTTTTGGCCCAGCCTATATCTAGTTCAGAAATTGGGCCTATATTGAGCCCAATATGTTTTTTGGAAATCAAATCATAATTAAAAGGATTAAATGGTTTCCTGACGTAATTGTTTAGTTCATCCCATAATTAGAGTTTTTAAGTGTCACATCAGCATTTGTTAACACAGCGTCACGCCACGTTATATAAAGAATACACGTGTGCAAGCTTTTCTTTTGTTTTGTACAAAAAAAGACCAAGAACCATAATACAATAATCTCATCACACATTATTGGAGGAACGGACAACATGCGCATACGAAGAAAAAAAAGGTATGGTGTTGATTGGTATCAAATAAAAAAGAGATGGATGATGCAGAGGAGCACAAGATACAAAAACTAATTGAAATCTGAGTAAAGTTAAATCCATATTTTCAATTTCATTGTGAATGCTAATCAAAACCATTTCCGGATGCAGAGAGGATTCAACAGCCAAGCCAACAAGTATTCTTACGGGTTAATTATTTCCAGATCTCTTGAACTTGTTTTTATTTGAGAGTTGGCCCCGTTACGGCTTT
>JAYMSZ010000589.1:0-18626 GCA_036897665.1 Pelargonium citronellum
GGTACGAATTTTGCCTTTATCCCAATTTTAAATTATGAAGATTTGTTGAGATACCAGATTGACAATTATCCCAATAAAAAAACAAAAAGTAACCGCTTTATCTTGTACAATAAACCCTAGTCTTCTATAATTCTTTTTCCTTGTAAAATTGGGCTTGATCACGATCTTTCTTCTTTTCACGTTCTCCAAATCGAAGCTCGTCGATCACTCGCCTCTCTCAAGTACAGATTCACCGTTTTCCTGAATACTTGCTCACAAAGCAAGCAACACACTTCTCTTCTCCTATTTTCATCAAAATCGGTGTCTCCGGAAAAAATGGGCTGGGCAGATCACTCTTTCCTGATTCTTAGTCGGCGACAGAATCGGGTTTCCTTCTCCGTTTGAATATTGTGGCGGCGAGGAAGAGTGGTTGCTCTGTTTATTTGTACAAGGTTTGCTATTTATTTTTAAATTATTGATTGTGTAGTGTTTATATACCAAATAGACGAGGGTTCGCAGAGGATTGTCAATGAAGGAGAAGATTGGGTCCGATTTGCAACTCGCTGAGTTGAAAAGGGACCGTCTCTGGAAAGCATACGAGCAGGCGCATGCGCATGCGTCGTCTGTGCTTCAGCTCACTCTCCAATGGAAGGATTTGGAGGAGCACTTGGAGTCGATCCGCAACTCTGTAGAGAGGGGTCTTGAAGAGGTGTTGTCGCGAGACAAACGCCTCGACGAGTCTAGGAGAGTAGTGGAGGAGCGTGAACACCAGGTCGAGTTGAAGGAGAAGAAGGTTAATCAGGAGGTTTTGATGAAGGAGAGGCAGTTGGCTTTGGTGCAGAAGCGTCTTGAGGAGTGTTCCGTGGAGCTTAATTTGAAGGACAAACAATTGGGCATGAAGGAGGAGAGATTAGAGTTGGTAGAGATTTCACTTGAGAAGTGTTTACTGAAAGTGGAATCGAAAGAGAAAGAATTATGCTCGGTTGAGAAATTGCTCGAGGAATGTTCTAAGGAACTTGAGTTGAGAGAAGCAAAGTTGGGTAGAGTCCAGAATCTGCTCAAGGAGCGTTCCAAGCAACTTGATCTGAGAGATGATCAACTGGCTAGAGTGCAGAGATTTCTTGAAGAAAAGTCCAGGGAGCTTGATACGAAAGAAGATCAAGTAGGTCGTGTTGAGAGATTGCTTAAAGTACGAACCGAGGAACTTACTTCAAAAGAAGGTGAATTGGGGAAGGTGCAGCAGTTACTTGGGCAAGTTTCTGTAGATCTTAATTCGAAAGAAGAGCAATTGAATACGTTACAAAAATTACTTGATGAAAGTTCTGGTCAGCTTCGTTTGAAAGACGAAGAATTGGCTGAGGTGCAGAAATTGCACGAGGAACAGACGAAGGAAATTGCTTTGCAGACTAAGCAGTTGGAGGAACTCAATCAAGAAGTAGTATTGAAAAAACGTGCTCTAGGTGCAATCAGGACGCTGACTCAAAAGAAATCAACGGAGCTTCAGTCCATGGAAGAGAACGTTGATTCTATCAAAAAGTTGATTCAAGAATACAATGATGAGCTTCAAGCCAAAAAGAAAGAACATGATGAACTTCAAAACTCAATTGAAGAATGCTCTCAAAAGAGTATATTGAAAAACAAGGAGTATGAGTTGTTGACAAAATCTATGGACGAATTGAGTGCACAGCTAATATTGAAACAGAGGGAATGTGAGCTGTTAGAAAAATCTCTTGCAGATCTGAGGTCAGAGGAGAAGAACTTCGAGTTAAACAGGAAAGATGTAGAAAAATTGTGTGCAGAACTAAAATCAAAGGAGAAGGAATATGAGATGAACAGAAAGCTTCTTAAAGAACCATCAGCAGACTCGGAAAGTGGAGAGAAAAAATTAGATTCAATGGTGAAACTTCTAAATTCCTTGTCTAAAGAACATGAAGGGAAAAAGGAGCAACTTGATTCAATCAAAATAATGATGGCGAAGTACTGTGAAGATACTGAATTGAAAGAAAGAGAACTCAAAGCAATCCAAAGGTCGATAGAAGAACATAATGAAGAACTAAAAACCAAAGAGAAGCAACTGCAATCCATCCAAATATCAATAGAAGAACAAGAAAAAGAGCTCGATCAAAAGAAGGACGAGCTTGATTCAATCCAGAGGTCAATGTCGGGGTCCTCTGAGGAACTTGCTTCAAAAGTGAAGCAACTTCATTCAGTTAAAAAATCTCTCAGAGAGCAATCTTATGAGCTTGAATCAAAAGTGAAAGAGCTTGAATTGAAAGAGAACAATTTAGATTCTATCAAAAAATTGATAGAAGAATGTTCTGCAAGTCTTGAAATCAAGGAGAAGAAATTTGAAGAATATGTGAAGGAGTTCAAGCTAAAAGAGACTCAGTTTGAGTTAACCCAGAAATCTTTTGAAGAACGCGTCAAACAGGTGGAATTGAAAGAGAAAACACTCAGTACTGTCCCAAATTCTCCCTTAAAGATTCTGCATCCTAGAAATTTGCTGCTCAACAGTACTATTGATGCATATGCATCTCCTGAATTGTTTGCCGCCATAGATGGAAAAACTTTGCAATTGTTCGTAAATGAGCATCTGAGCAGGCATGATCTAGTGAGGAATGCAATTTCAGCTGCTTTTAGTGGGTCATCAGATCCAGCAATGTTGGTGTTGGATGCAATGCAAGGATTTTATCCTCATTCTGGTGAGGGTGGGCTGGAGTTTGATTCTATCATTATTAAACGAAGTTGTATTCTTTTATTAGAGCACCTTTTGAGATTCTCACCGCTGATTAAGCCTCAAGTTAGGGAAGAGGCAACAAAGGTTGCTCATGAGTGGAAAGCAAGGATGAGAGTGGAACATAACTCATTAGATGTCTTGGCCTTTTTGCAGCTTTTAGCTACCTATGGTTTGGCTGATGTGTTTGATCGAGAAGAGCTTCAAAGTCTTCTTGATATGGTCTCTAAACATAGACAGTTTTCTGAATTACGCCAAGCCTTTGGTTTTGCGAAATTGGCAACTGGTAAGCCCCACATCATATCATCTCTCTATTTTAATCTCCCGAGACTATGGTTGGCAATTTCATTATTCTGTATATTTGCAATATCAAAATCTTTGTTCAACAACAAAAGTCATTAAATTGTGTGAAACGCTAGTCAGGGTAGTATATACATGGAGATGAGATTTCCTTGCATTTACATATCTTTTAGGCCACAACACCTAGTAACGTAGGCTTTCATTGGGTGTTGTGGCCTAAAAGATATGTAATGAAATCTCATCTCTGCTAAGCACTTGGAGAGAAGTGTTATTGAAACTGTGCACTTGGGCCATGCCACATAATAATCTAGATTCTTTGGGTTTGAGGAATTTAAATGCTCATGTCCTACAGACGAGCACATGAGGAGGATGTTTAAATATATTGTGAGTGTGCTTTATGCTCACTGTTAGGCTACATTTGATTTGTTTCATTAATCTATTTGGTCAAGTCAACTTATTACATAAGCTTCTAGGTGTAAGTATTTTAGCAACATGTATTATCTTGTGCACTTGCCTTGTAAAGCTTCACTATTATCTATTATTGCCTCGTGAAACCAGATTGTATAGCACTAGTACAGCTTACTTGGTTAAATAGTATTTTTTGGAACTTAGTTGCTTGCTTAGGTCTTTCCAGTTCTGCATTTCTGATGAATGTTGTTTCCATCTTTTTCATTCCCAATTGAAAGACGTGTGGACACGTGTGTTCCTATTTTCAGAATTACTTGATAGTTTTCTTTTTATACTGAATTTGATAGTTGGGATTTGCTTACCTGATTATACTCTATAAAATTTAAATAACCCTCTTGACACTCATTAATTCTTTTATACCAAATGTTCAGAGAGTAGCATTACTTGCACCAAAATAAAGATTGAGGAACCAGAAAAAGTTTTGATTCACGATGCTATTGTTTCTTCCCCTGGGGTTCCTCAACCAAGTGCCTCCGCCAGTTTGCTATCATTCCTGAAAGATCATTCAGATGCTCACAATTTGATGGCCACTGAAATTTCAGATGCTCTTAAAACGACTTTGGACCCTGCATTGGTTGTTTTGGATGTGATAAAAAGGTCTTGTCCTCAACAGTGGGAAAATGGGCTTAGAAATTTGAATGAAAGTGCCATGGCTAGGTACATTCTTCTCTTAGAGCAACTAATGAAAGCTTCAACCCCAATCACGTCATACATTAAAGAAGAAGCAGAAAAGCTGGCAGTTAAGTGGAAAGAGAAACTGAGAGATGGAACTAGTTACTCTTTGGAAGTTTTGGTTTTTCTGCATCTTTTGGCTGCTTATGGAATAATTCATTCTTTTGATGGAGATGAGATCTTAAAACTTTTCTTGGTCGTTGCTCATCATAGAAAGGCTTCTGAACTGGTTCGGGTTGTCGGTTTTGCAATCAAGATGAGTGGTAAGTTCTTTTTGGTACCATATTATTCTTTGTTCTTCAGTGTTCAGTTCAACATTATTGTGCATTTACCAAGTTTATTGACTAAACATGAAGTCATCACGACTCTATATAATATTTGTAATGGGTCATAGGCTGACATGATAGTTGTCTTTGAGGAGCAGTAGGCAGCAATGCAGCATTGGGGAGTTGCATTACATACATAATTTGGTCTGAAACTGGTGATGGGAAAATGCTCATGCCTTTAGCTGTTCCACATTTTACAAATTATATGTATCCTTAAAGCCAATAGTATAAAATACTATTACATGCTATAAAATGAAATAATAAAAAATTGGAGTAAAAAAAAGTCTGAATTTTGTAATATTTTTGTAATTGGTTCCATTGCTGTAACTGATTTTTTTATATTTATCTTCCTGTAATTGATTTTATCCTCTAGAGTTTATCTGTTAACAAAGTCAATCACTTTTACGTTCCATCGCTTACAAGTGAAGCGATTGGGGACTTGCATACGGCAGTTGGATTAAGTGTGGAGTTTTCTTCTTTGTTCATCAGATTATATTCAGAGTCTAATTGGAAGGAAGCAGAATATGGAGGCTATTGCATTTATTTATGCATTTCAGCTTGTTGACCAGTTTTCGCCTGTTCTTCTATTGCAAAAATACTTGCAAAATGTGAAGAAGTCTGTTAAGGGGATTAGGAGGAAAGGGAATAAGGTACATGGATACCTGTTTGTTGTAGTAAACATATATCTGCTTCCTGGTTTCTTAAGTATTTGTGGCATGAACACATATTACAAAAAATGTTTATTTATATAGGATATAAACTTTTTGCAGGATTTGGCTATAGATAAAGAAGTAGCTGCCCTGAGAGCTGTAGCAAAGTGCATGTCAGATTACAAGATCGAATCTAAGCTCCTATCTAACTTAATTGAGAAACGCATAAAGGAGCTGCAAGGGGAAAAGGTCAACGAGAGAAATAGTGAAGCAGCACCTTCCATAAGCAGTATTGCAGCATCCCCTGTGAACAAGGACCAGCTGCAACAGAAGACTGCGCAAATAACAGCCCCTTCTGCCTCCAAGGGCCATTCACAGCAGCATAGTTGCCATAAAGCAGCAATCCCTGCCGCTGGGGTTAGAATGCAAAGGAAAAGGGCGTGGGCAAACACTTCAGCATCCAAGGATTATGCAAAGCAGCAGAGTAGCAATGTTGCAGCATCCCATGCAGCCAAGGTTATGAAACAAGAGGTTGTGGACAGAACAACCGCGTCTGTTTCCATGGACCCTGCTAAGCAGCTAGCTATTAGTAATGCAGCTGTTCATGTCACAGACACTAAACTGCTGAGTGAGGTTGTGAAGAAAGAGTCCGCAAGCACTTCTGCTTTTAAGGATCATTTAGAGCGAAGTAGCCATTTCGTAGCACCATCTACTATGGACAATGTTCAGCTGCAACATAAGGGTTTTGCGGATTCGGTCAATTCTGCATTCATGGACCAGTCACAGCAGCAGACAGTTAATAATTGGGCAATCCGTACCGCTGAGGTTAAACGACAACCTGAAGGTTTGAAAAGAGATCATTCCAAGTGCACATTTGCATCTAAGCATCATTCAGAGTGGAAAAGAAGTTATAAGCGTCACAAGATTTATGGTGCACATAGACCTCGTACGTTAGTAATGAGCCCTGATAGCAACCCGTATATGAGCTCATCAGCTTTGCAGCGACACATACCCAGTGTTGTTAATGAAGATGTTTCTCACTATGGTTTGCCACAATACCCCCATGCTCATTATGATGTTGGTGTTGGTTGGCCGAATAGACCTTCTAGTCGGCAGTGTTTTCCTCCCTCGTGGAACAGGCGATAATGTGCATACACAGCAACCGATGGTGTAATGTTCATGTGCTTATACCATGATAGCTAGTGTGTTTGTGCAGGTTTAATGAGCTGTGTATATTTGCTATGCAAAGTCATTTTGTTGATAGAACAATCTATACATTTACTTCCACTTTACCTTCTAAGTTCTAACATTGTGTAACCTTTTACACGATGTTTTAGTATGTTCAAGCATAGAAAATTATAGCATGGTATATATGTTTCATGCACCAGACATAAATAGTTAGGTCTCTCCAGTATCACTACTATGTCACACAAACGAGATAATATGATACCGTATATTGCAAGCAAGAGTATTTGAAATTTAGATACGAAATTAATTTCAATATTTGTAGGATTAATTACTCTTGTAGTCCTACTAATAAGAATGGACCATTTAGACTTTAGTCATCTACTTTGAAATGGACTGGTATAGTCTCGTACTATCAATTTGTGAACCAAAATGGTTATTGCCGTTACTTTTCGTCCAAATGTCTGTTAAAACTGATGAACTGAGATTTTTATTGAATAAAAATAATTCATAAATACAAGATGGATATTAAAAATTAAAATTAAAATTTTAAGTTGACACGTGTCAATTTCTTATTGGTTAATTTTTATTTTTAATATTTTATAACAATTTTTTTTAAATGATTAAAAAAACATTAAAAGCCCTAACCCTCTTTTCTCTCACCAACCACCACCGTCCACCGTCGTCACCGAGCTCCAAGCTCCCAGTAGCCATGGCTGCCACACTTCTCCCTGCCGATCTCCATCCATGGTCTCACCGGCCTCCGCCAAGCCCAATCCATCGCCAACCAAGGCAAGCTCAGCCTCCTCCGACAACCCGCTATGTCCTCCTCTGACCAAGGCGAGCTCAACAACTCCTCCTTCTCCTCCAATCTCCATCTCATTTCCCCGTCCTCCACGTATGCATTGACTGTGTAATTATTTTATGTTTTTGAATTATTTTTATTTATAAAAAAATTTCACATCAGTGAATTTAACTGTCATTTGGACGGAAGCAGAGATTGACGGAGTTCACTTTCTGATTAGTAGATAGACATATTTGGTCCATTTGGAAGTGGAGGGACCAAATTGATCCATTCTTGATAGTACAATAACCGTTGGGTAGTTAATCCATATTTGTAGGATAAGATTTGGTCAAAAAAGTTGAACCTTGCAGCTTTAGAAGCAGAAGAGGCCTTGTGAAAAAGAGTAGATATCACGTTCTCAACAAATTTCTCCTAAGAAGGAACAAATCTTCAGACCATGTTATGTGTTTGATCATTGGCTCTACAGTGATGGATTTGTAGTTATTCACAAAATTTTCAGGCCAATTGGGCATGTTCGGGAACACCAAGTCAACTGCTGCAGCCCCCTTTTGGGGTCGGCCATATAGGTCTTAGAGGCAACTCATGTTTGCCAAAAAAATTAAGCAATAGATCTTTTACTGAAAAACTCCTAACTCCCGTGAAAGCTTATTTTTCATTGAAGCTTCACCCTTAGTAATCTCCTGTGGAGCTCATTCTTTTGATAAAATTCTATCCCCACCGCCTCAATAATACAACTCGTATAGAGTAGCTCTTCATTTGGTTTTTTTTTTGTAGCTCTTGTAGTTAAATTCAATCACCATCCTTCAACCTGAAGTCAATTTGTATAGTCATGTGTTGTTTTCAAGGCATTTTATTTGTTTTATGGTCGTTTTCATTTAGTTTATTGTCGACCACATAGTCTAATGCACGTAGTTTGATGGTCGATCATTGTGTTATATAACTAATTTTGACCTTTATTTTTCATGTTCAACCTCATGTTTTGAGTCATATATGTGGATATGTTAATATTTTTCATGTTTTGAGTAATTCATTTTGCTACAGTTGATGGAAGTCAATGCCGCTACAACCCATTCTTCTTATCGAGCGTCGAGGTGATTTAATTTTCAATTCCCCGATTGTTGTGATTTTGAAATTTGATGGTATGTTATTCGGTTAGTAGCAATTGGTTTGATTTTGACTTGTTTGGAAGTGAATTTTCCTGTTCCTGGCTGTTGGTGCTTCTTCAATTTTGTTTTGTCCATAGTATTTGATGAGTTTCATTAACTTACTTGTCTGTTTGTTGGTCTGTTTAAGGTATTGTGGTGATTTATCATATTGTTTAGTTTTTTCATCTTTTTAATTGTTTAGTACATTTTTCTCACATTTTCTTTTGTCTAGATCTTTTGTGATCAATTATGTATATATATATATATATATATATTGTTAGGATATCATGAATACTAACAATATCTTGGCAATAGAAACTTATAATCTGATATATATGTATTTATGGGTGCAAACTTTTGATGCAATTAATAACATTTCTCATTCAAACCTTGTTTTTTTTGTGCATGCTCAAAAGAAGCAATGAATAACCTTTGTTGAAGATCAGAAACATATTGGCACAGGATGAAGTAATTTTGACTCTACATAGTTTTTGAAAATTATAAGTGTTTTATGAGACAATCAAGTGAAATAGTCAAGTTTACTGACAAGCTACATTTTCCTACGAAAGATGGAGCCTTCTTGACAAATTTTATCAACAGGTTGTGTATTGATTTTTTTTTTTCCTTTTTCAACTCTCAGAATGCTACTTCGCACTGAAGGTATGGCATGGCCAACAGGCTGGTGCTGCAGCAGTTTTAGTGGCTGATAGCATAGATGAACCTCTTCTAACCATGGATTCTCCAGAGGAGAGCTCTGATGCAGATGGGTTTATAGAGAAGATCGGAATCCCATCAGCTCTGATAGATCACTCCTTTGGTGAGACCTTGAAGCAAGCTCTTAAGAAAGGTGAAAATCTCGTGATAAAGTTAGACTGGAGAGAGGCAGTGCCCCACCCTGATGAGAGAGTTGAATATGAATTTTGGACAAATAGCAACGATGAGTGTGGAGTTCGTTGTGACGAGCAGATGGATTTTGTGAAGAATTTCAAGGGACACGCCCAGATTCTAGAAAGGGAGGGCTTCACCCAGTTCACCCCACACTACATTACTTGGTATTGCCCAGAGGCTTTTATCCTCAGCAGTCAATGCAAGTCCCAATGCATAAATCATGGAAGATATTGTGCACCTGACCCTGAACACGATTTTGGATCGGGATACGAAGGGAAGGATGTGGTGTTTGAGAACCTTAGGCAGCTTTGTGTGCACAGAGTTGCAAATGAGAGCAACAGGTCTTGGGTTTGGTGGGATTACGTGACAGATTTCCATATCCGGTGTTCTATGAAGGAGAAGAGATACAGCAAACAATGTGCTGATGACGTCATGAAATCACTTGGTATTTGCTACTCATGGTACCTATTTGTTATAAGACTATTTGTGTATTTTCTTTAATTAACCTTTTCTAACTGATAAACAGACTTGCCTGTTGAAAATATCAAAACGTGCATGGGGGATCCTGATGCCGATGTTGAGAATAAAGTCCTAAAAGCCGAGCAAGAAATCCAGGTTTTTGCTTCTTTTTTACCATCTTTCCAGTTAGGAACCTTGTGTGAGGGGGTGTTGAGTGTTTTCTTTTTTTAGTTTCAGTTACAATTGTCATTCAGAATATATACCTCCAGCAATGAATTTCCATAGTTCATATGGATTAAAAGTATTAATTAAATGATTTTCACTTGCAGAAGATTACTAACCCATTCTGATGTGAATTTTAGGTTGGCCAAGGATCTCGTGGTGATGTTACTATTTTGCCAACATTGGTTATTAATGATATTCAGTATCGAGGTATGTTACATTATGCCATTGTGTTGGATTTATGGTGTCTAGGAAAAATTAAATATGCACCTGCTCTGTAGCTTGGTATAACTTCCAACCTAGTCATACTCTGTTCAACTCAAGTAACTTCTGCATATAAGCTTTGTTGACTGTTCACTAAAAACCATAAGAGTTTGGAAACACGGGCTTTATAATTATTTTCACTAATTTGGAAGAGGGAATCCTCATCATATGAGATTTTAGATCAAAGTGAATGAAATAGGAGGTTGTCTACCATAGATGCAATTCATTTATTTAGGAAAATGTTCAAATGATTGGTGCTGGTTGGTTGGTTTGTCCAATGGATTCACCTAATTTTACTTAACTTCCTGTTTTTCAGCCCTTAATCAATTTGTTGAACTGAGTTCTTGGTTTGGTTGTTGGACCAGATTCCAGATTAATGTCAGTGTAACTGTTATCCCTTAAAAAATCTACAATCTCGGTTTTATATTTGCAGTTCTTTTTAATTGTATTGGAATAAATTGTATATACTCTGCCAATTAACTAGCTGTCTGAGATCATTAATATATGCTTATGTTGCTAATTTCTATGCCTGTAGCACAATGCAATGCTGAATTTTTATTTTTATTTTGCTTGTTCGTAAGGAAAATTGGAGAGAACTGCAGTACTGAAGGCCATATGCGCTGGATTCAAGGAGACTGCAGAACCTCGAATTTGTCTAAGTGGAGGTTTATGCCTCTATTTCATTTCCATTCTATAATAATGACTGTTTTAAGTGCTTGAACCATGTACTTATATAATATACATTGGTTTTTTGTTACTTGTACAGATTTGGAAACTAACGAGTGCCTTGAAAGGAATGGTGGTTGTTGGCAGGACGCAAAGAGTAATATAACTGCTTGCAAGGTATATGGAAGCAAATTGCAATTAGTCTTTGTAGATGATGCATCCTTTGTGAAAGTTTTTTTATATGGATCACAAACCATTAGGTTCATAGTTAAAACTGTTGAGTTCCATGATTAAAATAGGTTATCGTTTACTAATTCTGGTTTTTGAAATTGATTAGGATACATTCAGGGGGAGGGTTTGTCAGTGCCCCATTGTGGATGGTGTTCAGTACAAAGGAGACGGTTATACATCTTGTGAAGGTATACCTCTTACCTTTAAGAAGTGAGGCTTTTTTCAATAACTGTTGAATGTAGTTACAGTACATATCTTCTTTCTGCCTAAACACGGTGACTGTAAAAAAGTTACTTGGATATACCCTGATTGATATGCTCTCAACTCCTAAGAAAAATGTACACAGATGCATGATTTTTTTGATGCGAATAGCTTATACTTCTATCTGTCTGTGGAGAGAGATTTGTAATTCTTATCTGTTTTCAGGACAAGGGTACTGGTTTTCTTTTTGTTTAATTTATATGTTGTTCCTGGTACTTACAACCACGAACCTGACTTGTATTCTTCAATTGCAGCTTTTGGGGCTGGAAGGTGTACAGTGAACCATGGAGGCTGCTGGACAGATACAAAAGATGGAAAAACTTTCTCTGCTTGTTCAGTTCAGTGATGTTAACCCTTAATTAGCTCCCAACTCTTTTGAATTGTTTTAACTGTACTTCATTGTTTTCTACTTATTGTCAACAATTTTACTATTGCATTGTCATTTAGATTAATTACACCATTAAATTTCTGCCTTTGTTGCTCCAATCTTACTAGATTTCCTTGATTATGCAAAGCAGGAGTCCGTATTAACAGGTTGTAAATGCCCAAATGGGTTTCGCGGGGACGGTCATCAATGTGAAGGTGATTCTCTATTCTCAGTGTGACTCTTGAAGAACATTTTATCTACATGCACTGATGCACTACATGTAAAACTTATCCCAATGTTATACAGAACTTCATATTGACAAGCTCTTTCCTTATCATTTTGTTTGTGCGCCAGATATTGATGAATGCAAGGAACATAGTGCTTGCAAGTGTGATGGTTGCTCCTGTAAGAACACCTGGGGTGGATATGACTGTAAATGTAAGGGGAACCTTCTATATATGAAGGAGCAAGATACATGTATTGGTAAGGAACATTCATTTCAAAAGCTAGGCAACTCTGTATCTACATTAACTTTAAATGTGTCCATTTATGTCACACAAAGTATATTCCCAAGTTGCTGCTTAATGTTTAGACATTTTATAAGAAAAACAGTACAGCATTTTTAATCCCCTTTTGTTCTTGCACGTTCACCTATTTAAATTCTTCAAGAACAGCCCAATATTGAGATGACACCTTCTATTGATCCATGAAGGTTTTTTTTTAAGAATGGTAGTGTTGGTGATGAGAATCTGTAAGGTATAGTTGATATGATATGTGTTTATCCATTTTGCAGAAAGAAATGGATCTGGATTTGGATGGTTTGTCACCTTGTTGGTTCTAGCAGCTGTGGCAGCTGCTGGTTTAGCTGGTTACATATTCTACAAGTACAGACTCAGGGTATGTCCACATTCTAGTCATATGTCAGCCATTTGTTCATCAGTGGTTACTAAAAATTTATTTGCATTTGCAGTCTTACATGGACTCGGAGATTATGGCTATCATGTCGCAGTACATGCCACTTGACAACCAGAACAACAATGAAGTCCGTGGCGAATCACAACCTTTACGACAAAGCTCATCCGTTTGAGGTAGTTGTTGCTTTGCCTTTACAATGCTGATCATGACAGAAACAGAAATGAAAAAGTGAAGGTTTCTTCACTAATAGCTTCCATGGAGGGACTATATATGCTTATATACTAGGTGGTTGTGAAAATCCAATAGTTCTCAGGTAAAACTCAGGCCAGCAAGTAGTATAGTGCATATGTATATAGAGACTTCATAGATACAACCATTTTTGTGTTTTCTTTTCCCTCTTTGTAGATAAATTGTTGAGATGTACATGTTGGTTCAATGAATAATGAGGATTTTCCTCTATGTATGATAAATTGTTGAGATGTAGATGTGGATTCAAAGTAACTAGGATTCGTGTATTTTTACTGTAAACAAGTGCTCTAATACGAAAGTCAGATGGACACATCTTTCCTGAGAACATGGTTTGCTTGATAAAGACGGGGAAGAAGAGGAAAATGCAGATGTGAGTGGTTTCGGGTTCGAGGAAAGAGGTGAAACACCCATCAATGGAGCAAGTGGCTTAAAACGTTTGCTTCTCTTGAGGTCTCGGGTTCGAGTCTCGATTGTTATGCTTGCTTATAAAAGAAAAGAAAAAGAAAAGAGGTGACAAGTGACAACGGTGAATGCTTACGTGATCTCATACATATGCTTCTTAAGGAATGCTCTATTGACCTTACAAATCAATTAACTCGGTTAATAACAATTTTTAATTAATTCTAAAAGAACATTATTTCTATAATGCTTTAATATTATTACCTACAATTCCTTAAACAAGACATGTTGAGTCAAACAATTTAAGCATTTTGGATTAGACACATTATGGGTGCGGTTTGGGATTAAAGGGGGAGAGTTACCCTTATTATGTAGTTGAACTAATAAAAACTACAATTTCCTATATCTTTCTTTAGTAATCAATTACATTTATTATGAATTCTAAAATAAATTACATTAACACTAATCCCTCCCATAATGTGGAACTAATGCATATTTTAAAAATCAATTTAATTAGTAAACACCATTTTATTGTTACGTAACATATATTCGCCATTACAAATTGTTACGCCTACACATATGCATACATGTTGTTTTATTATTATACGAAAGTGTGTTATTTGAACTACTGATAAATAAAAATTTCATTAAATTTGTGATTATACAAAGACAAAATGATTTCCTCTTACTTTTTTTAAAGAGTTTTCCTCTTACTTAATTTGACTTTATTTTTTTAACACACTTTCCTTTATTTTTTTTTTCTCTTATAAGCAAGTATAACAACTGAGACTTCAACCCGAGACTTCGTAAGAGAAATAAGTGTCTTAAATTATTTACCATGTAATTTGTAAGTAAAGAAATTAAAACAAATTTCATTCTCATCAAAATAAATTAATTCAATCATAATTTTTAAAATTAATACGATTTTCTTTTTTTTTTTAACCTAGGGAATACGATTATCCTAATTAATCAACTTTAACCAATTGCATTTACTGTAATTTCCCTAAATAACGTTTTATTGCAATTAATTTTAATTACGATTTTTATTAGGGAAATTACGGTTTTGTCCCTAATAGTATCTACCGAGTCTATATTTAAAAAACAGGAGAAGTAGACGGAATTGGATAACGTTTCAGTAACCAATTCGTTGCAATGGCGTAAACAAAGCAAGCACCATCACTCTCCAATCTTCCCACGTTCCGCTACAATGGCCTTCTCTGTTCCTCTTCCCCACCCCTCTCACTGCTTCGTCTCCAAACTCCAGGTCCTATTTTCACTTCTCTCTCTTTCTCTGCATTTATTTTGGTACTCTATTGTGTCCTGTCTCTAATTGTGGTGTATAATGATGTTCAAGGATTTAAGCCATGGATGTTGTTGGTCGCCGGTGAGGTCCAGTTTCTCCTTAACTCCCAAATCCCCAAACAGCGTCGCTCCCATCAGAGCTGCTCCGTCCACGCTTCCACTCTCTGTAACACCTCCGGTTGACGACTCTCCGGCTTCGGTATTTGCTTCTTCCATTTCTGTTTCTGTTGCTATTGCTTGATGTTGCGATTTCAATGCTGGATTTGTTACAAAATGATGCAGAAGTTAGAGCTAGCCGACCCTGATTTCTACAAGATGGGATTTGCTAACGGTGTTCGAGTTTTTGGTATTGAATTTAGGGAAGGCCCTGATGGATTTGGGGTCTATATATGCTTCCAAATATATTGAGCCTCTTCCCCGATCCAGAGTGAGTTGCTTTATTTGAAAGAATTCTTTATTGGTGTTGTTGAGACTTACGCATTAGTGATAGAATTACAGTAGATGTTGTTAGTTATTTGATTTTCAGTTGTTTTCCATGGTGATGTATGTTTTTTTTCTTTGGTACTGAACTGAACAGATAATCATGAAAATTCCTATGGCATTGATGCTAAACATTAGCAAAAACCTTCCATGGATGTTTTTCCCAAATAGAGTACCAGATGGCCATCCAATATTTGATATTATCAACTCAACCGATCCGGAGGTAATAGTTTTCTTTATATTATAATCAATGTATGTCTTTTGACTGCAAATTTATTCGGCGCTGCCAATTCGTTAGGTGTTTATATTTCATCACCTCATACACACACTTATTGTTTGAAAAAACAGCAAATTGATGACACCTACTCACTAGATACGTGTATTGGTTTTCTCTGTGTGACAGACAGATTGGGATCTGAGGTTAGCATGCCTTCTTTTATTTTCAATTGATCGGAAGGATGACTTTTGGCAATTGTATGGTGATTTCTTACCTAGCGCGGAAGAGGCCACAAGCTTGCTTCTAGCAACAGAGGTTTGTGGATTAACCAAATTGTTTATCATGACCTGTTGTAGATTCTCAATGGTTCCATAATGTTAACGTTAAATTTGATTTTGGTATGTTCTAATCCTGGCTTTGTATTAGCTATATGAGAGTGTTTTGTTGTCCTCTTTCAATATTTCTTTCACCTTGAAGTATGTTTCAACTTTCAAGTAAATAGTTTTGAAGTTTCCCTTGTAGTGTTTACTCATACATGTTTCCTTGTGACAGGCTTAAGAAGTTTTTAAAAAAGTCAATAATTATCATGTAATCCCTTAAGTTATAAACAACCATGAAAAATTCAAGATTCAAGAAATGTTTCACACGTTTGGACTTGCTACGCAGTGTTCTTTTAAGTTTTATCCAATTGGATTCTCTTTACCTCTTTCACTTTCCTTTAAAACTTGTGTGTATTCCAATCATATAAACCATTACTAACCTTACTGTCTCCATTGCTTTATAAATTTTATAGGAGGACCTTTCGGAGCTCCAGGATTCAAATCTTTCCTCAACAATGACAGAACTGCAGCAGCGGGCCTTAGAATTTTGGCGAAAAAACTGGGTACTAACCTGACATCCTATCTTACATATTGTCACTCTTGCGCATTTTGTTTTTACTATTTCATTCATTTTTCGAACAATTTTTCAGTGACATTTTGTGTGTTTGAAACCTTGCACAGCACAGTGGTGTTCCCTTAAAAATAAGGCGTCTAGCTCGTGAACCTGAGAGATTCTTGTGGGCAGTGGGTATGGCACAAACACGATACATGACCAAGAAACTTAGGATGGGTGCACTAGTCCAAGATACCTATATGATGGTCCCTTATGCTGGTTAGCTTCTCACCACCTTAATGTTTGACCATTTCTTTATATATTGTAGATGGTGACAGATGATTCAAAAACTAATATTCTAGAGGCTCAAGAAGATTCTGTGTGCTTTATCTTCTTACATAAAGATGTTGACATAATATTTCAATTAACAAGCAGTCTCTGTAATACCCTGCATAGTCTTTTAGCTAGACAGGAGGATTGGGTGAAATTCTTGTTACTTAATCATAAGGAACTCTAACACAATTCCACCTATATATTGGATAATAAAGGGGAGGGTTGCCACAACCTTTTACTAAAGAAGGGGTGGCCCACTGCACGAAGCCCCAACCATTGTGGGGCTTGGGTAGGGTCATTTATGTACTCAACGCTCCTGCTTTTATAAAAAGGCTGTTTCCCAAACTCAAACTCGTGACCTCAAGGTCACTAGGCGACGGCCTTAACGTTCCCTAAGGCTCATTCTTTTATCATAGCCTTTTGCTAATAGTAAATTAAACTTTTGTACACGCTATTTGAGATGAATAATGCTGTAGAATGTATTCTATGAGGCAGATTTGATTTTAGATAATTACTGTCAATATTATGTGACATTTTTCTCCTTAGAGGTTATAGTATTTAATGAAACTTCAGTCCAAAAGATCTTCTATAAAAGTGTATGGAGGTGCAGGAAGTCAGGACGCAAGGTCCATCCCAAAAAGGCTCAGGGAATTGCTTATAATTTTTTAAAAGTGCATATTTTGTTCCCTAGATTCTCGTCTTCGACCCCAAGTTAATGGTAGCTGGGAAGAAGAAAAAAACAAACTTCAGTGATACAGTAATGGGGTTCACTATTTTCAACTTGATCTGTCGGTAAAACATGCAATCAAGCTTCCTTTTAATGTGATATGACTCTAGAAGTTGAAATATGAGATTTATGGAAAATATAAGGGTGGGAGTGTTAGGATTGTATGACCACCTTTGGTTTGAAAGTGCCTCGAATCTCTTTGGACCAGTACATTTTTTTCCCTTTTGTTCAGGATTTGACTCTCTTTTTTTTCATTTAGATTTTCTAGTTAATCTTGCGTACAAATTTCAGTTATCTCCATCTGTTTGCTGCTTCGTATCTATATATATATTTTTAACTTAGAACATCATATGCAGACATGCTGAACCATTCCTTGCAACCAAATTGTTTTTTTCATTGGCGTCACAAGGATCGCACGCTTGAGGTGATGATAAATGCTGGACAACCGGTTAAAAAAGGAGAGGAGGTAATTGTTTGAGCTCCAGTCCCACATGGACGAGAGACAATGCCTAGTTGAGCTTCCTAGTCTCAGGGCACTCAACGTAACTACTTAAGTTTTTAAAGTTTGGTTGTTCCACTTCCCATTCTACTCACTGCTGCATATATATCATTAGGATTATTGCATTGCCATGTTCTTGTATTTATACGTGTGAATGATTAAGCTGATTTACATTGTGCATAAATTTAAATGTATCGCTAAGTTCCTTCCACTGTATGTGCTGTTTGACATAAACAAATGAATTATAATTGTATAGTTATACACTCAAGATACATATGAAAGAAGAAATGAAATGCAAATTCTCAATAATTTTATTTCAGAGATAGGCTGTATATTTGATATTATTTATGTTTTTTGGTACCATTTTATTGAACTCAGTTCAATGAAAAATTCACGATCACCTTATTTAGTTTAGAATCTCAGCTGTGTATACTTCAGGTTTTGAAGCTTTTCTGTTATGCTTCTGTGTCGAAATACATGGCACTAGTACTCACATTTAGAGTGAAATTCTCAATTGAGTTTTTAAAGTTTGTTCCGGGGATATTAAGTATGCAATAAAGTTACTTCTGAAACTATGGGTTGAGATGCTACATAAATTTGGTCCTACTTCAATCATTTATCTTTATTATGACCTTTCTTTATATGGGACATGAATGTTTAGTGTTTACATTCTGCCAAGATAGTTTGTAGGGTTGAACAGATCTTATTGTTGTGTTTGATGAAGAGAAGATTGTTGATGATTTCATGAACTTTCACAGATGACTATCAATTACTTGGATGGGATGAATAGGCTGACGAATAGCATGCTCATGCAAAGATATGGCTTCTCTTCATCTGAGGTAACTTTTTCAGCTTTAGTTTTTGCCATAAAAAATGCACTAGGTTGAATGGGATCCTGCCACTGCCAGCTTGGACTGATATTTCAGATATTTGGGAACTGTCTTTTGTGTGTGTGCAGTGGCGGAGCTGGGGGGTGGCCGTCGTGGGCCATGGCCCACCCCAACTCCTCT
>JAYMSZ010000590.1:0-18624 GCA_036897665.1 Pelargonium citronellum
AACTATTACTAAATGTTATTAGTTAATAGCAAATTTTTTGTAACCCCTAGAAAATGAAAAGGCATAGCGCTAGAATTGCTCCATTTGAAGAATAGAACTTAGGTGACATTATATTAGCTTTTCTCACCAACTTTAATATACTATATAGTATGGATTTATCTAATGAGGGGCATACTATAACTATAAATTAAGTTTCATGCACTAGTTTGAATTCTATTTGTCACTTTCAAAACGTTTCAAAAAAAGTTCAAATGTTCCGTCAAGAAAGAAATGTTCAAATGGAATCAGTTGATTTATGATAATTATCATTATTTGGTTGTAACTAAATAGATACTCAAATCAATATGTTAACTGAATCAACATAAAGTCATGCTTAAAAAAACAAAAATAAAAATCATATTTTTAAATATAAATATTATTGATTTTCATCGAATTTGACCAGTGTTTCGTTAATGAATCGGACACGTTCATGGATTACAGAGCCCACCATTAATAGTTACGAATCCAACCTTTTCTTCTTTCAGTATAAAAGATAAAAAATAATATAAATTATTGATCCACAGACGTGAGTTGGAGACATCAAGTGGCTCTGTGTCTGCGTGGACCACCTACGATACCGTTGAGTCACGACATCACCAACTTCTCCGGCAACGGCGCGCCGGCGGCGGAGGTGAGCGGCTGACGTGTTAAAAAATCTAACTTGCTTCGAAATCTAAACCCTTTAGTCCTTTACCTTAACTTTCCTACATTTGTTCCTATTTATTAACCCATCCATTAGTTACTTGGCTCCTCTCAAATCTCAACCCATCTGTCTCCATATATATGCAAGATTGTTCTTATCTTTCAGCGACCCACTTCTTTGATTGGTCAGTTTCTTATCTTTCATCCATTTATGGTTCTATTAATTTCTCTCTCGTTTTGTTTTATTTTGCTGAAAGTGAAGGTCAAATAGCCAGCTTAGGAAGTTTAGAGCAATAGATGCAATTTAGGATCCTATATTGCTGTCTCTTTGAAGTGTTGTGACCCATTTTGATCATGTGTTCCTTGAGTTGGATTATGATTTGGATTGATTTTGCAGTGCAGTATGTGGCTTGTAGTCTACAGGGTATGGTTGAGTTGATTTTGTTTAATGGGTATTTGTGTGTTTTGTTACTCAATCTGTTTGCTAGCTGGGAGTGATTGAAATTTGTTGTTTTGAATTGGGTTAGAGTATTTGAGCTTGGTTCTAGCTTTGGAGCTGATGCTGTTTGCTTGAGTTCTTGTATCATTTTTTTCTTTTTGATAAGCAGTTCTTGTATCATTTACTTGCCCATTTGGTCAATTTCAAGTCCTGCTTTGAAGTTGTATTGTGTATGCACCTCCTGTTTTCATGTTCAATCTGTCTTCAAGCTTGGAGTGATTCAAATGTGTTGTCTTGTATTGAGTTTGAGGATTTGAGCTTGATCCTAGGTTTGGTTAATGTGTTGCGTTGGTTGCTTCTTTCGGTATTCACATCATTGACTTTCACATTTCCAGGAATCCTGTTTAATACTTTGATTTTTATTTGATATAGAATGTTTTTTCAAGCTGGGAGTGATTAAAATGTGTTTTCTAGTTTTGGTTGATGATGTTGTCTCTTTCAGTACTCACATCACTGCTTTGCCCATTTCTAGGAATCCAGTTTGATGCATCTTGTATTTTTATATTGATTCGGTTTTCAAACTGGGAGTGTTTGACATGTGTTTTCTTGTATTGGGTTTGAGGATATGAACTCGATTCTTTGTTTGGTTGATGACGTTGTTTCTTTCGGTATTTACATCATTGACTTGCCCATTTCCAAATATCGTGTTTGATGCATTTTGTATTTTGTATAGAATCTGTTTTCAAACTGGGAGTGATTGAAATGTGTTATATTGTATTGGGTTTTTGAGGATTTGAGGTTTATTCTAGGTTTGTTTTATGTATTGCGTCGGCTGATGATGTTTCTATCATTACTCACATCGAGTTGCCTATTTCCAGGAATCGTGATTGTGATGCATTTTGTGTTTTATATAGAATCTGTTTTCAAACTGGGAGAGATTGAACTGTGTTACTTTGTATCGAGTTTGAGGATTTGTGCTTGATTGTTCACATCATTAACTTGCCCATATCCAGCACCGAGCATGTTTGATGTGTGTTCTATTTCAATATGCAATCTGTTTTCAAGCTTGACGTGATTGAAATGTGTGATCTTAAATTGGGTTTGAAGATTTGAGCTTATTTCAGTATCTCATCACAGTTAATTGTTTCCTTTTTGGACCCATTGACTTATTCCGTAAATCCTTTTTAATCTGTTTCCTTTCATGTTTTCAAATCGTGGGCATAATTGATGCACGCTATGTCGCTATCTGTACATATTGATTATATTCTCATATTTTTTAACAACACAAGCATTCTAGTTTTGCCTCAATCCTTACAAATGTCCTTTGTGGCCCGGATGTAGAAGAAAAATGCTTACACATTAGAGAGATTGTTAAAGTGAAACCCCGGATAGTGGACCTGTCGAACCCACAATAAAGAGAAGTGAGGCTCACACGTGAGGGGAGTGGTTAAATGTTTAATGTAAAAGTTCGAATTTGACAAATGATGGAAAAAGTAAGCTACATATGAAGATGAAAGTCAAACCCCACTAATAAAGTTGACTTGTCTGTATGAAAAGCCCTAGCCGTTATATGAAGCCCAACATAAAAATTAACATCTTTAGGTGCTGTATTGGGTTTTCAAGTATTTACATTATTTTTTGTTTCCATAGATTTTTACTTAGTGTTTTTGTGACTGGTTTTCAGGTCTTTGGTAGGACGAAAATGAAAGAAGTAATATCCTTATTCTTGACCATTTTCTTGGTTATTGCAATACCGGGAGGCGTGAGAGCACATGGCGATCAGCGTTTCTCAAAGATTGCTATTCATAGAACAGTATTTGCTCTTCATGAGAATGCTTCTGTTGAAGCCTCTCCTACAATTCTTGGATTGAAGGTAAGCTTTTCATATAAAAGCGTGTTCTTGGCTTCTCTTTCTCATTGTTCAGCACACTTTTTGACAACGAACTCTGTTTAATTACCATTGGATTGTTCCCATGTTTCACATCCATTAAGTTTTAGACGAGTTCAAGGTTTTTTCCGTAAGATTAATTGTGATTTTAGGCTCATGAAACTTTTCTTCACTGCTTCAGGGTCAGAATACAGAATGGGTGACATTAGAGTACACTTCTCCAAACCCTTCAAACGATGACTGGATTGGAGTATTTTCTCCTGCCAATTTCAGGTACATTAATTTCTTTGCATTTTGAAATATTATGCCACGATTGGAGTATCGTTCCTTGAACTCCTTGAATGGTGATGGGCCCTACCAATTTGAGATCGATGACATTCTAAAATTTCCAGCCGATTTTTTTGTTTTTGTTTTACCATGGAACCTAATGGGATTGATCTAAATTGAAGTGTTACTATTTCATCATTTTCAGTTCTTCCACATGCCCGGTAGATAACACAAGAGTTTATCCACCAGTATTGTGCTCTGCACCTATCAAGGTTTGTGCAACATGGCCATGACATTGAGTTGTTTTAAGTATCTCGCTAGCCGTAGTGGAAAAGAACTATAAAAATGATATTAAGTCTTTGTCTTGTCGCAGTTTCAATATGCAAATTACAGCAGTCCTGGGTATAAGAGTACCGGAAAAGGGTATTTGAAGCTTCAACTAATTAACCAGAGAGCAGACTTCTCGTTTGGATTATTTTCCGGTGGTTTCTCAAATGTACGTTCATCTCTGTAATTGCCCCATAATATGAATACTTGGTCTCCTTTCCCTGAGTTTCTTCTTTCATTTGATTTTGAGCTAAATATCTATGTGTCTGTAAATATTAGCCAAAGCTGCTGGCGATGTCTAACAAAATAGCTTTCGCTAACCCAAATGCGCCACTTTACCCGCGCTTAGCTCAAGGAAAGATATGGAATGAGGTAATTCTGGCTTCTCATTTTAGTCACACATTGTCTATACAACAAAGTTCCATTGATCTTTATTTTTTGTTCCTTATTGAAAGGATCATTTCTGTAATCAAGATTGTATTGAGATAGACTTTCTGACCTCCCTTCCCTTATTTATAATTATTACATATCCTTCATTGGAGCTTACATTTTTTTATGTAATTAATAGATGACGGTAACATGGACTAGCGGATATGGAATCAATGAAGCGGAACCTTTGGTTGAATGGGGTCCTAAAGGAGAAGAGCCTGTACGCTCCCCTGCAGGGACACTGACCTTTGATCAAAGCAGCATGTGCGGTACGTAACATGGTTATATCTGGAACTTTTTTGTAGGGAACTTTTGACGTACCTAATGAATCAGTAAACATATCCTGTATTGGACACCATATTTGCTCTAGCAATAGCTTCACATCTGCTTGAACTAATATCTGTACATTTGTCATTGATTGTCTACATTGCTTTATATAAAGTTACAACCCTCAGAACATATTCTCGGGATATTTAGATGATCATGGATTTGACTTTGCTAGTTGTAATAAACAGGTGCACCTGCAAGAACTGTAGGATGGCGTGATCCTGGATTTATACACACTAGTTTTCTGAAAGAGCTGTGGCCCAACAGAATGTAAGTTTGTCTCATTCCAGCAAATGATAGTTATATAACATTTCTAGGTTAGTTTGGTTCTAAAATAAAATTCACAAATCATTTTGCTGATGTTATGCTTACAAAGTTTTTCTGTGAACTGTCGGAATTTACTTGCATCTCGACATTTTACCTGCTTATGCAGATATACTTACAAGCTGGGGCATAAATTGTTCAACGGTACATATATTTGGAGTAAAAAATACCAGTTTAGAGCATCTCCTTATCCCGGTCAAAATTCTGTACAGCGTGTAGTCGTTTTTGGTGACATGGGAAAGGTTTGAATAACCCCTTGAGAATTTTGCATGCCCGTAAATTTGAAGCATTGCAATTTTGCATGCCCGTAAATTTGAAGCATTGCTTATTAATTTTCTTTAGCCATGCTTGCTGATCAAGGACTGTAGTATCGTTTGACTCATGCACATCATTGTAGTATCTGGAAGCCCTCATAAATATGGATATATTTGTCGATAAGCAATGAATATAACAATGGATATGTATATAATTCTGTATTGCAGGATGAAGCAGATGGTTCCAATGAATATAACAATTTCCAGCGCGGCTCTCTTAACACTACCAAGCAGCTTATCCGAGACTTGAATGACACTGACATTGTTTTCCACATCGGCGATCTCTCGTATGCAAATGGATACCTTTCACAATGGGATCAATTCACTGCACAAATTGAGCCAATTGCTTCGACTGTGCCTTACATGATTGCAAGGTTTGTCATAATATACCTGCACACACACACACACACATATATTTTCTCGCCTTCTACTTCAGATTTTGTAGCAAATAATATTAAATTTGTTCTTTTTCAGTGGCAACCATGAGCGTGACTGGCCAGGGTCGGGGTCCTTTTACGAGAATTTGGATTCTGGTGGAGAATGTGGCGTGTTGTCTGAGACTATGTTCTATGCCCCTACGGAGAACCGGGATAAGTTCTGGTATGTGGCTATAGTATAATTACAGCATATTGAATTTGTCGACTTTGCTTATATGTCCAAATTGTGAAATTGTCGCTTCTTCTATACCATTTTTCACATTGTTCCGATAAATTTGAAAGAAAAGTTAGCTATACCGTCAGCTATACTAAATGATACTGAATGTTGGGCTCTAAAGAGGCCGCAAAGCCGTATGGGATAGTATAGATGAGAATGCTTAGGTGAATTTGTGATAACATTATGAAGGATAAGATCAAGATTGAGACTATCCGAGGTAGAGTTGGGGTATAGCTTTAAGTTTAACGAGTAAAGATAAAAATCGGTTAAGGTGGCTTGAATATGAAGATGTGAGAGAGTTCAGTTTCAGGAAACTAAAATGGATATGGGTCACGAGATGGAGCACCTCTGGGCCTAGATAGTAATGTTCATGGATTGGGCTGAAATTCATCATGTGCCTTGGCCATATTTTTTGTATTTTGATTTTTGAGGTTGTTGTTGGTGATGCTTATGTGTATTTACCCATTAGTACTTTCTTTGACCAGGTACGCCACTGACTATGGCATGTTCCGGTTCTGCATAGCTGACACCGAACACGATTGGAGAGAGGGAACAGAGCAATATAAGTTCATCGAGCAATGCCTAGCATCGGTGGACAGACAAAAACAACCTTGGCTCATCTTCCTCGCACACCGGGTGCTGGGTTATTCATCTGCACAATTTTACGCAGACGAAGGATCTTTTGCAGAGCCAATGGGAAGGGACAGCCTTCAAAAACTATGGCAAAAGTACAAGGTTGACATTGCCATCTACGGACATGCCCATCTCTACGAAAGAACATGTCCCATATATGAGGTACCATATTAGTTAGGGCTGGCTATTCGTGTCTCAATACATGACATGACACGAAATAAGCATGTTTGGGCTCGTTTAGTTATTGTGTCGTGCTTGGGTCATATTCGTGTTTTCTTGCTGCATTCTTGTAACTATAGACTCCATACTTCTTTTTCCTTGTTGCAGAACATTTGCACCAGCAAAGAGAAACAACACTACAAGGGAAGCTTGAACGGGACAATACACGTGGTGGCTGGTGGCGGAGGAGCAAGCCTCACAGAATTCAGCACCCTCCGCCCCCAATGGAGCTTTTTCAGGGACTACGATTACGGGTACTTGAAACTTACAGCATTTGACCACTCGAACCTGTTGTTCGAGTACAAGAAGAGCAGTGACGGGAAGGTGTTTGACTCGTTCACAATATCCAGGGATTATAGGGACATCTTGGCCTGCACTTTTGATAGCTGCCCAAGTACAACCCTTGCATCTTGATCTGTATTTACAAAGAAAACATTTTGTTACCTTCTTTTTATTTGTTGAATAAAGATTCATGTTTTTCTTCTCTGTTCTGCATCATCTTCATGATCAATCTTGAACTCGTTTGTTGATCGAGTCATTGGTTTCCAATAAAAATGCATGTAAACTTATCGACTCACATTTTGTCAGTTCTGACCTGATATTATAGTCGGGTTGACCTAAAAATTCAAAGTTCAAGTAATTAAATGAATTAAAATTTTGAAAGTTTAAGAACCAGTTGACATTTCATTCAAAATTTCAAGTTCAAATGACTTTTTCACTTTCAATATAAATCTTCTTTATGCAATTAATTTCAAATGTGCCACTACCAGCAAATACAACCTCTTACCCCAATACCTTCGTTATAAAATTATTAAAAAAAATGCAGAATTTATTATTGTCACAAAGGCTCATCCACTTCATTACCAAGATTTGTTTGTTAAAACCAGAAAGACAAAAACAAAACAAAATACATGTTCTTTAAGTTAAGCAAATGCTAAAAGATGACACTCCATCTACTCTTGCATTCACATAATCACATTCTTTTTGTATCTTTAAACAACATCACCACCTTTATCTTTCTTTTCAAATGTCCAAGAACTCCATTAAAATACATACCCTCATGCATAGCTCATCCATTATATTTTCAGTTAACATTTCACCAAAAATATTGATTTCTTGACCAAAAACTATTGATTGTACTCATGTTCTCTGAACAATGTACATAATTTTTATCAGACAACAACAGTTTTATTAGTACATTTTAATGGTGTTAATTTATAGAGAATCTTTTGTTTCTTGATTATAATTAACATGTGAATTGTTTTTGTTGATTTTAGAGATTGGGAAGAATGATGAGAGCTCTTGGGGTGATGGTTTTGATGGTTCTTGCAAGAATCAAAATTGTTGCAGGGTCTGTGGATCATGAAGACCATCCTCTTGCAAGAATTGATATTGGGAAGACACAGTTTGCTTTCAATCAAGCCACCTATGTCAGAGTCTTTCCCCGAGTTCTTGGATTGCGAGTAAGCTTCTTTACATAGTTTTAGAGCTAGCAATTCGTGTGTGCAGTGCTCACATGGTCCAACACAAACACTGACACATTTATGAGAACGCAACATAAACATGATATGTTTAACTAAATGAACTGGGCTGACTCTGCACGACCCAACACATTTTACACGATAAGACCAGCATGTTTGGGACGACACTCTCCAGCACATTAAATTTCACAAACTTTTTGCTGTATTAGGGTCGTAATTCGGAGTGGGTGACTTTGGTTTACAGCACTCCAAGTCCTTCCAACAATGACTGGATTGGAGTATTTTCTCCTGCTAATATCAAGTACGTATCAATATTTCTGTTGTTGCTGTTATGATTTGAATATCTAATATTTCGTATTCATTTTACACGATTTTCAGCTATTCAACTTGTGCCGATGAAAATACAAACCCTCCATTGTTGTGTTCTGCACCTATCAAGGTTTGTTTTGTAATCAACTTGTAGCTCCTTTCACAAAACAACACAAGATTTGAACAATCTTCATGTTCTTTTCAAATTTGCAGTACCAATTCGCAAATTACTCCGATCATGACTACACAAGTACTGGAAGAGGAACTCTAACACTTCAGTTAATCAACCAGAGATCGGACTTCTCATTTGCACTATTTTCCGGCGGACTTTCAAATGTATGTATGATTTTTGTGACATTTTACGATGTCAATTTTGAGAAATTCCTGTTGCAATAAGTTGTGTTCTCTATGCTACAGCCGAAGCTGGTGGCATTGTCAAATACAGTAAGTTTTGAGAACCCGAAAGCTCCTGTGTACCCGCGCTTGTCGCAGGGAAAAGAATGGAACTCGGTAAGTTCTGTATGAGAATCTTGTTTCCATTCCGATTCTTGATTCACATTCCTTGTGAAATTTCTGATCCATTTCACATTCTCAGATGGTTGTGAAATGGACGAGTGGGTATGGAGTAGGCGAAGCAGAACCGTTTGTGGAATGGGGGCGAGAGGGTGGGGCCCGCTCGCGTTCCTCGGCTGGGACATTGACATTTGATCGCGGTACCATGTGCGGTACGCGACGTTCTGATGCAACTTTTACTAGAAATGACAGTCGAAAAACAGCTTTGGAAGAAACTCTAGTTCTTCAAAATACTTAAAAATACCCAAAATCAAAATAAATCAAAAAATATTAAAATGACCAAAACGCTCCTTAATTCGTTTCACTTAGACCCACAAAGTTTCATGCATTTTTATGTTGTCTATCAACATAGGTGCACCTGCAAGGACAGTAGGGTGGCGCGATCCGGGTTTTATACACACTAGCTTTTTGAGGGACTTGTGGCCTAACACATGGTATGTTAATGTAACATCTTCCGTCAGAATTAAGGTTGCGTTTTGATTAGAATTTTTCTGCACCTTGACATAAGTGTTGTTATTGATTATGTAGGTACACATACAGGTTGGGACATAGATTATCGAATGGAGAATATGTTTGGGGCCGCGAATACAGTTTCAAATCACCTCCTTTTCGCGGGCAAGACTCCTTGCAGCGCATAGTCATTTTTGGAGACATGGGAAAGGTTTAAAAGATGTGCAATTCAATTCATAAAAATGCGTATAGTTCATAAGAGTTATATATAATTTTTGCATCGTGTTCTAATGTTTTTTATTTTAGAGTGAAGTTGATGGATCGAATGAGAACAACAACTACCAACCCGGGTCTCAAAACACTACTAAACAGCTCGTCGATGACTTGGAGAACATCGACATGGTGTTTCACATTGGAGGCATAAGTTATGCAAAGGGATACGTTTCGCAATGGGACCAATTCACTGCACAGATTGAGCCTATTGCCACTACCATTCCTTACATGATAGCAAGGTTTGTGCCAGCTTTCTTGTGCTGTTTATCGAATTGTTTGAGTCATTTTTGTTGCCATTAAACCGGGTTCTTGATTGTTCATTGCAGTGGAAACAGCGAGCTTGATTGGCCCGGAACAGGATCGTTCCACGGGAACAATGATTCGGGAGGAGAATGTGGAATCCTGGCTGAGAACATGTTTCATGTTCCTGCTGAGGATGGAGCTAAGTTCTGGTATGTGAACACAGTACTGATATGAATTGTTACTTTTACTGATATAATGAGAATAGGGACAATTAGATAGCGTTTGGATTAAAAAAAATTAGAATAGGAACGGGAATCAAGAATGAGATTCTCATTCCAAAAACATTCTCGTGAGGAGAATGGTCCTAAATAGTCCCCTCGGTGTCCATTTTTGTTACAATTTAGTCTCTTTAGTATCCATTTTGTGTTTTACTGCTCACAGTTTTGCCTTCATTTCTGTTACACCAGGTACTCAGCTGATTATGGCATGTTTCGTTTCTGCGTAGCGAACACAGAACATGATTGGCGCGAAGGGTCCGAGCAATACCAGTTTCTTGAACGCTGTTTCGCGTCTGTCAATAGGCAAATGCAGCCATGGCTCGTCTTCCTCGCGCATAGAGTTTTGGGTTACTCTTCTAGTAGATTCTACGCGGATGATGGATCTTTCGGAGAGCCAATGGGGAGAGACTCTATTCAGAATCTGATGCACAAGTACAAGGTTGACATTGCCATTTATGGACATGTACATAGTTATGAAAGAACATGTCCCATTCACCAGGTAAATAATACAAAACACAATCCTGAAACTGTCCCTAGTTGCTATCATTGATCTCTAGATTTTTGGCAAATTGCACACAAATAGATCAAATTTTGTGATATTTGATCCTATTAGGTTGTTGTGTCTTGTTCGTGCTTAACATTTGTCACGAATATTAATCAAGTCGTGTTTTTATTGGTCCGTATAACATATATTCAATTTACCCTTAGACTTTTGCACTTTCTTGATTTTGTGCAGAACATTTGCACCAGAAATGAGAAGGATACTTACAAGGGAAGCTTGAATGGGACAATACATGTGGTTGCCGGTGGCGGTGGGGCAAATCTGTCCGAGTTTAGCAACATTGGAACCAAATGGAGTGTGTTCAGAGACTATGATTATGGATTTGTGAAACTCACATCAATTAACAGATCACAACTGTTGTTTGAGTACAAGAAGAGCAGTGATGGTAGAGTCTATGACTTGTTCAGAATATCCAGAGAGTATAGGGACATCTTGGCCTCACAAACATGAGCTTTGATTCATTGAATATCACAATAATGAATTGTATTTTCAATTTTTTAATAAGAAATAAATAAAATTATGGGTGAAAAAAAATGAACTTTATTCATGGAATTGGTTACTGGTTTCTATTTTTTATTCTTGATGAGAAAAAAACATTGATTCTCCATTGACATGAGCAACACATTGTCTGTGAAGCTTTAACTGAACAATTGCAACATCAAGAAAAGAAAAATCTGAATTGTAGCTTCCATCAACTGTGAGGCCATTGGTGGTTACAAATAGGAGACAGTTATCAGTAGAGCAAGCTCTGAAATTAAAAGAATGGGATCGATAGAGCTTCCTAGGAAGAAAAGGAGACTAGTTAAGTCTTTTCCTATTTGATTACGTTTTTCTATTTCCTATTTGCTTTGGTCTTCTTGCTACTATATAATCCTATTATTCTATCATTGGTAGCATACATTACAATACAAGAATACCTAGTTTTTGCTTATTAGTCTTTAATTTTGCTCTGTGTTTGGTTGGGTACAAAAGGACAAGAGAAGGATTGTGCTTGTTTTCATGGCAAGTCTTGGCGGTGAGTTTTGTTCGTTTGGTTTGTTTTCAATGGCAAGTCATGGCAAGGATTGTGCTTGTTTTCATGCCCTTTAAAAGATTTGATTATAAACCGGTCAAAAGACACGATAAGGACCCGTTTAATTAAACGGGTTGTGCGGGTTATGAGGATTCAACGCGAACATGATACGAACTCGTTTAAGTTGTACTCAAATCCACTTAACTTCGTATTCGTGCCGTGTTCCAGGTCATGATCCAAATTGCCAGCTACATAAAAACTATCTGACGTATACAATTCTAGTGTTCAAGTTGCTAATTACTCATCTGTATAAATGACAGGTTCCGCGAATGGAGTGCTTCTTCTTTTTCTTGGGATCACTATGGGTTTTTTAGTTGCAAACCAAAGAGAAATGAAGAGATTGTTGAAGGAGTCTGAGAATTTGGTTCAAGAATTAAATGAGGAGCTTGAGATGGTAGCATTTTCTTTTTGGAAAGAACTCAATAGTAATGATTTTGAATCTGTAGATGAGCATCTGAATGAAGATCAAGAACCAGATAAAGCTGAGTTTATGAATAGCATTAAGGAGCAACTTGAAGCTAATTTTGTATCTGTAGATGAGCATCTGAATGAAGATCAAGAACCAGATAAAACTGAGTTAATGAATAGCATTGAGGAGCAACTTGAAGCTGGTGATGATGATGGTGATGATGATGAGAAGCAACTTGAAGCTGATTTAGAGAAGTTGGAAGAAGAAGAAGATGATGATGATGATGAGAAGCCCTGGATGCATATGATGAGATGTATGAGAATGACAGTATTGATGATGCTGGTGATGATGATGATGATAATAAGCTATAGAGTAGGTTGTTCATATATCTGATCCAAATATCCTCATTTATACAAATTAAAACATCACGTCCCATACGTTTCTAGGGTTTTTAGTATCAGCAATGCCAAAGGCGAGAATGTAAAATCTTTTCATTCCTAGTTCTCATATTCACATAAATGATAAAACAATTCAATTGACTGCATGTTTGAACATTTATTTTCAATATAAAGCATTTGACGACTACAATGGAAAAACCTTCTTGTACCTAAAATAAAACAAGAATGAGAAGTATATGAACCCACAGACAATACCGCTAGTGATCAGGACCCAATGGAATGCTGATGGGTAATTGAAAATCGTGGCTTCAAAATTCATCCCGAAGATTCCGGTTACAACAGCAAATATTGTAGCCACGAAGGTCGCTGCCGTGAGAAGCAACTCAAACTGAATCAACTGGTTCTGAACATTACCCTGTGTACAAATAAAGTGAAATTTATATTATTTTCTACTCTTCAGGGGGAAGACGAGGTAAGGTTTGGTAGTGGTCCTTACTAGTTTTATATTGATCAAATCTTCGGTATCATCAATGTATTCCTTAAGCTGCATTATAAAAAATAAGAGAATTTTCAGTATCCGCATCCACATAGCAGAGCAGTAATTACATATATTTTTATTTGAAAGCTAAGCATGTCTTACCGATGACAATTTGCTGAGAGTGTTGTCAATAAACACAAAGTAAGCTTCCAGCAACATTTCAAGTTGTTCGACATTTTCCCCACTATTAGATGAACCCATAAAACTTCCATGTTTGCTTGGACTCACCATGGTACTAAACGCCCTCTGCAATTTCTGGGACACATCGATTGCCCCCATCGGTGAGACCGGTTCAGATTTAGAGCCCGCTCTGACCTCACCTGAGAGATTCGATTGAACATATGCTTCACCCAAAGAGTACGCCTCAGCCCTTTGTTTCTTCTCTGTGAGGTGCATTTCAGCCATGTCACCATCATCCTCCATGAGGTGTTCTATTTCATCGCGGACCTGGAAATACAATCTAGACGCCAATATAAGGAAGAGCCAAGCAGTAGTGAATTCATGGAAAACTGGAGACAGCTAAAATTTATTATTTTACCTTCTGAACTCGTTGAGTTAAAGCAAGAAGGTGCCCTTTGAATCTACGGACACGTTCTAGATTTAGAGTGCTAATAGATGATGCTAGTTCATCAAGTACTGGATATATCTCCATTTCCAGCTCTTTCACCTAGCAAGGTCAAAAACCATGTTAGGGCTTTGAGCTGACACAGTGACCACAGACTGCAGAGAGACAGAAATAAACTGATCCGGATTAGAGCCTAAAGTTCTTATCGCCATAGCCACATGACATCAATTGAATGGCATCAATCAGAATGGAATGATCAGCTATCAGCCTGGCATTTGAAAAAGAGTATAAATAGTGACCTAAAAGATTATCCTTGTTAAAATCCCAAGTTCATGATTATGTGAAGCCTGGTGGAGCAGCTTCTCCTTTCATAAACAAGTTTCTCATTCTTCATTAGGGTGGTTGATAAGATTAACTGGATTAGGCCCAAAATAAACTGCCAGATTCTTTGCTCAAAATGATTGTGCAAAAAGGGATTAAGTCAACCACAAACTAACAAATCAATCCAAAGAATCGAGCAATGCACATTACAGCATACCTGAGCATCAAGAGACATGCAAGTGAGTTCCAAAGCTAACTCCAGTGCCTTAAACTCAAATGGCAAGTCATCTGAATCATATATAATAATATGGTAAGAATCATGTAGCATTCACTTCTATAAAACTGACTTTAAAGGAGACCAAATGAAGGTTGAAGGATAGTTATCAAAGTCAATTTGATGTGAATATGTTTTTTTCCTTAAGGTATTGGAACCCAATATACCTCAACAAAATATCAATCTGAAACAGTCATGCACTAGTGCATGAATTAAGCATTATATTGAAAGCTAATATACCTTAACAGAGACCATTTTGGAACATTCGTGTTTGATTATTTTATTAAGGATATTTGAGTTCCTCATTTCCACTCTACATTGCAATTATTTTTCAGGTCATGAATTCCACTTTGTTCACCAAACTTAAGTGGTGTTAAAACTTCCAGAGGGAGTTCAATTCACCTAATGGTTGAGAACTTGAGATTCATAATTCAAACTTTGATTAGACATCTAAACCAATGAAAACTGTTTGCATTGGGTTCCTAAGAGTGGTTGTGATATTCAACTTTAGAGTAACAAAACAGCTAGTAGCCATTTGGAATACGCACCAACCATTTCAACCCAAATACTAGACTTCTTTTCAACTATCTGCTAACCAAGTACAAATAGACACTAAGGTAGCGTTTGGATTATAAGTTTTGTTGAGGAAAGAGAATCAGAAATGGAAATGGGAATGAAATTCTCATTCTTCAACTTTGGATTAGGACTTTTAGGTCGTGAAAATGGCTTTGAAATGGGAACCCTATATCCATTTCCATTCCTATTCTATAAATAATAATCCAAACGCAACCTAAAATTGGTATCATGTTGAGTAAGTATCCTTACCAGCTTGGTCTTTGTTCGTCTGAAGGCGTTTGCATAATTCTGTCTGGTACTGCACAACGCATCCATCCAATGAGTTCATCAAAACCACCTCATCTGCTGTGATTATACACCTTATTTGTTCAAGACTGATCACAATAGCCTTCTCTCGTCCTAATATTGTAGAAGGATAGATAAACAGAGGATCTAAAAGCCTGAGATCTCTTGCGGGCAAAGAACAATGTCTCATTATTGTAGCCTTATCAAGCTCCAAAACCTTTGAGTTCCCATTTTCATCAATCTTTATCCACGAACGACTTCCGTGACCTCTCTTCTTCGGGCCTGGTAAACCCGGCCCACGGTTGTGCCTTCCACTGTTATGCGACGATGTGGATTCCCGAACATCTGAAGTAATTGAAGAACTCAATGATCCTTCCATTAAAATTCAGATCTTCCTTCCCCAGCTGCCAATACAGAGTTTTGCAGCAGTTGATGTGCCCACATGAGTGAACATTAAATGCTTCAAAATCGCCACTCTCTAACAACTGCAGACCCGTTCTTGCAAGCTGATGTTTGTATATCTTGTAAGTTGCAACTATTATTTTGGATGCTATTCATCTTCTTGTCACATTCCTTAAATAAACCCAGATAAATTCAGAATGATATATAAGAAGTCAATCATTTCAACCACCTAAAAAGCATCTATATATCCACACACACACACACCAAAAAAAAAAAAGTTTTTTTTTTTTTGTGTGTGTGTGTGTGAGAGAAGACTGACAGTCCTATAGAATCAAAGCTTTATCAGATTCTAACAAAAGAATAAATAAGTAATTGAAATCAAAGGAAAATGATAGCAACTTTTTGAATGATAAACTTTTTTCTTATCTGGGGACCCATAAGATCAACATGAGTTGAATTGCTCAAAGTTCTTGGATATTCCAATAGAATTAAATAATAATAAAATCTCCAACAATCAATTGCAACAGTAACATAAATTACAATCATTTATCTCACTACCCAATATTTTACCCCAAAAAAAAAAAAAAAAATCAATTCGGATAATCGATTCTGACTTATGTCAAGATCAATTAACAAACAATCAATCCAATTATGCATTAAGGAAAACCCTAAAGTTCTGGTTTTTAATCAATTCCCCTAGACACCGAAGCATCAGATTAAAACCCAAATCTCCATTCTATAGAAAAATCATAGGGCAACCAGAGAAGAAGAAGAAAAAGATACTCACCTATTCGAAAAAAAGAATCTCTTTATTGGCAAGACTCAATTGAATTGAAGAAGAAGAAGAAGCGTCGCAGAGCTGTACAGAGAGAGGCCTCGGAGCTGAAACTGTGTTCGCTTTCAGTTTTGAGAGACGCCCATGAGACTGAGAGAGATCGAAAAATCTATACACGTTTCGATTGAGAAGGTGGCGTTTTTTTTTTCCCAACTAATATTTACCAGAAATAGAATTGATAAAAATTACCTTTTTCTTCTCCCCAAAAAAAATGAAAATTATGTTCTCTAAAACAGTATGTTTTTGTAAAAAAATAATAGTTTGTAAATTAATTTTTTTTTAAAAACAGTATTATTTTTTTTCCAAAATTAACTGTTTGTACCTTTGTATGCATATCAATTACAATTTCAAGAAATCTTCCGAACATATTGTTTGTATGCATATAATCACAAAAATTGGACAGTAACATGTGACCTGCTTTGATCCCTTGTCTATTTTATATTATTCTTTAAATGTGAACTCAATGACTTATGAATGAAATGCAAATTTGAGCTTTGAAATCATATTTTTTTTATTTATGTTGTGAATATTTCTTGCGCTTAGATTAGGTCATTAGAAATATGTATATCTCAAATATGTCATTTCCAAAATATTAAACTAAAATTGGAAATATACGGCATGTTATAATTCTCTTAAACTCACTTAAATATTACTAAACAACCGGCCCCGTGTATTAGGAACAATGAATGGGCAATTTATTTCAGTGAAATTTCACCAAGTTTTATAAATGGACAAGTACAAAAAAGTCTTAGTTTACTAGAGGACTGAGCAGAGGGTTTGAGTCATTGGTTCAAGCTCTTGGAGCTCGTACAAGGATAATACATTGTTAGCAAGAATTTGGAAAGGAGCTCCTTGAAATGTTTACTACTTTGGGTAGCATTCCATTGTCCTGTTGTGATAACTTTGGTGGCATTGGTGATTTATCGTATTAGTGTCACTTAAGTGCTAAATGTCATCATGTGATTTATCGTATTAGTAGGAAAATAAATTTAAATACTAATTACATACACATTCTCAACGAACAAACTCAAAATTATATTTTCAATGATAGGAAGAGAAAGCGGCCATTACAAGGAAACAAAAAGTTAAAATCAAAGAACATCGATGAATCTAGATTTTTACTCTTCAACAACTTTATCCCCAATAACAAAACAATAATAAGCATGATCAACTATAAGCTTCATCTTTTCATTATCGAATTCGATTGCCGAACTTGCATACAGCTTAGGCCTGTCTGCAGAGGTTGTAATGTGGCCTAACGTTATTCCAAGCTCCGCCGCCAAATCAGCTAAACCAACCCATTGAAGATTCGTTTTCCTAACAGCCAAATGATTCAGCTCAACCCGAGAATTGCATTGAATCTTGTAGCGATAGTCCATTAACCAAGAAATATTTGTTGATCCAATTTGCCGCGGCCACACAAAACAAAATGTCTCGTCAGCAAGAAATTCCCTGAGACTATCAGGGAATTGTTGGCGTTGGATCGCGTAGATCATCGAGATAAAGAATCAAGAAACGAGTTTCGACGATGAGAATCAACAATTTTGAATTATGAACTTGATTGAATTTGAGATCAAAACCCACAACGCACCTAACGGTCAACAATGATTTTAGCTCGGAGACATAAGAGTCGACCAAAGGATAGCAATCGATGTCGGGTAGAGATGCCTTGATGCTCACTCCATTGATTTCGAATTCGAAAGTGTCTAATTTGGACATGATTCTTGCAGGAATCATCTTCATATGTTGTAATCAGTTTCTTTTTTTTTTTTGCTACATGTATTTGCAATGCCAAAACGGCAAAACTTATATATACACACAAGCTGAGCCTTTTAGGGTTCAAAACATACGTACTCTTATAAAATTGAGGATCTTTGTTTTGGTTAATGATCTAGTCAATTTTGGTGGGCGGATGGAATTGGAATCGAAGCATCAAAATGAATAGTAATTAAGTGCTTAATTAATTGCTAGGTCATTAATTAAGTGCTTAATTGAATCGGAAAACTTTATAATTTGCAATTAAGTGCTTAATTAATTGCTAGGTCATTAATTAAGTGCTTAATTGAATCGGAAAACTTTACAATTTGCAATTAAGTGCTTAATTAATTGCTAGGCCATTAATAAAATGTATACGTTACGAACATGCATGCATGGTTGGTGAAATGTACATTGTGTATATAATGTTTCCATCAAATACTTCATTTTTATACAAAGTACCTTGTATACACACGACAAAAATCTCAAATTGTCAGACATTCAAAACTTATCTAATTAGATT
>JAYMSZ010000591.1:0-18617 GCA_036897665.1 Pelargonium citronellum
GATTAATCATATAATTATGTAATATTAGTATATTAATAGATTTTTATAAATCAAATTAAATAATTAATCAATACGAAAGTGAATAATCAAAATAGGACACAAACCCGAGCATTGCCGGGTACAAAACTAGTTTAATATAAAAATTGACAAGTCAATTATGTAAATGCTGACACAAAAAATTTAAAAATAATTTGTTATGTATTTAAAATAAAAGCATATATAACTCAAACAAAAAAAGTTATATTAATATTTGAACTGGCTTATTGTTAATTTAATATAAAAAAAGGGACAAAGTGACGTTCTTATCTCAAATGGCATGAGAGTAATTTTTAAAAAATAAAAGAACATTAAGGACATTTAAGATGAGAAAGAATGGTAGAATGGTCATACGACTTTCCCACAACTTGGGAAAGTTCATGGGAATCTAAAATTTCAATCCCTCGTGAGATTTTAGAATCCCATGAACTCGAGAAAGTTAGCACCCTTAGGAATCCTACTTTCTCAGTTTCTTTCCTTTGACTTTTTTCTCAAACATAGTATTTTACATTGACCAACAACTTGCCCTTATCAAAATATTGGTTCCCAAACGATATCAAAAGATTAAATTATAGTACTGTATAGAGGGATATAAATTTGTTTTCGCTAGACTAACACACCTCTCATTCATGAATATGCAAATAATATTTTTATATTTAAAGTATGGCAAATACAACACAAACACACTTTGATAGCGCTAGAGAATGAGATGGAGCGATAGCACAATGAAGAATATAGTTAAAGAGTTTTGTCAATTTAGGACTTTATTCTTAAACTTCAAAATTACGTAGTTTTAAGTCTTCTTATTAATCACGTGAATAAAATTACGTAGTATTGAGAGTCTGACTCACCTAAACTTTGATGAATCGACTTACCTCCATTTTTTTTTTGTTAATGCATCATTTTGTATGAAAAATACATGTTTTACAAAATATGAGGGTTAAACAATTTGAGACTCTTTGAACTTGTTTCAATTTTAGAGTTAACTCTTATTTAGAATTTTTGCATGGATGAAAATGTCCTTTGTGATCATAACCCGGCTTTGTTAATGAAATGTCGAACTATGTATTCAACACCATCGTCATTGTTGTCATCGTTATCACGAACATCATCAACCATAGTCCACTTATCATCATCTACTCTCCCAATAGCCAATTTTGAACATATTGACTCTAAATCCATAACAGTAAAACAACCTTTAAGTTTGCCCCCAATGATTTTATTAGGACTTTGAGTTCACACATTGCCGAGAACATTGGATAGTCCAACATATTCAAGGATTTTGGGCATCCTTTAGGAAAATCATCCTAGGGTTGGCAAAAGGGTATTTGAGAAGGATTTTTTTTTGGCTGTTAATAATCTTCCTCAACCCCAAATAATCCAGGTCTTGGTGGTGTTCCAAGAGTTGGGGATCTTGGTGAGAGACTGTAAAATGTAAATAGTGTTGTGTGGGTAAGAGTGAAGTGATGACATATTGTCCCGTGATTAAAAGATTAGGGTTGCAAATTGGGGGAGATGAAGGGTATTTTAATAAATTTATTACATTAATAATAGTTATTTGTAGTGCACATGTTTTAATGACGTAGCGTTCAAATCTGAGTGGGTAAAGTAACGTGACATCTCATACTGACGTTATGTCACATGGATGAAGTTAAAAAAAAAATTGTTTGTTCAGGGTTTAAAAGTTAAAACAAGTAAAACCCCTTAAATAATGATCAACTCTAAAATCGACATCTCAAACCATTCAAGGCTACAAAATAAGATTTAGAATTGAATACTCCCATATCCTTTGGACTTGTCTGGATTATGAAGTTGACTCTTTGTCTAATTATTTTTATTACTTTCAACCATGAACTTGCAATATTTTACATTTCTATTCCATTTACATGCTACAACATGTAAGCCCATCCACGTCTTCTCCACATAGACATGTTTGTCACTTTTTCTCCCATCATTTTGGTTCAATCTGAATTAGCCAGGTTCAATCTCAAACCACCCGGTTCAATTCCAATCCAATCCACTCCATGAGCACCATCCTCTACCATCTCTCGTCACCTCCATCTCTTACAAAGAGCAAAATCAATAGCTAAGAATCTAACTACAACAAATGAACCACAACCTCATGACGCGAGACAACTTGAGCTCGGTGACGGTTGCAATTTCGATGTGAATGAGCATTGCCTCTCTCTGTTTTTGCACAAACCAAATCAGATCCAATTAAGCCCTCCGCCGCCAAAATTGCCTCCATTGTCTCACACGCCACCTATTCTCTTTAAAATCGCAACACAGAGAACGACACATATGATTGCTTTTAACAACCATGGATTTAATGATCTTCTTTTATCTCTATAAATTTTGCTCTGTTTTGCTATGGTTTGGATCTTGGTCATGTCCCAAACAATGTCGTTTTGGCAAAAGTGAAGCCCAAAAATTGAAATGCAACATTTCACTAAAGTAGAGGTGAAGATCCGACGTGTCAACGCATACGTAGAAGAGACTGCTGACATGGATGGACTTACCTGTTGTAGCAGGTAAATTGGATGAAAATGTAAAACATTATCAATGCAGAGTTGAAAACAATAAGAAAATCTAAACCGAGAACTAACTTCAGAATTCAAACAAATCCAAGAAGTGTAGGAGCATTTAACTCTAAGATTTATAATATAGACACTAACTTGATATCCAATGGGGTGTGAGATAAGAAATTAGGATTGTACATGTGCAAGTATCCAATTGGTCATGAGAATAGAAGGAAATATCAGTAGTTTAGAGTTACGTGTAGGCGTTGACAGTTGAAAAACAGAAATTGAGAGAGAAAAGGGAATATGCGTAGAGCAAAGGGTTGGAACTTGGAAGATTCGGGAGTCATGCGAATCTCTGAAATGTTTATGTCATATGCTCTTTCTCTTTCCTTTTCTTAATATAGCATAATGTTCTGTTCACCTCTCGATCTCGTAACAACACTCACTGGTTCTCTCCTCTCCTCTCCTCTCTAAATAAGACTCTCCAACCAAACCCGATTTTACCTAAACCAACTCAATTCCTTCACCTCCTTACCTCTTCAGCTCCACGCTTCTCCAGGTTCTTTCTCGATCGATCGTCTTCCAATTCTATCTAATTTCATGATTTTGATGCGTTTTTGTTGCTTTCTTGCTCGCAATTCAATACCCATTTGCAGGATATGAGTTTTTTTATTTATTTTATTTTTACCTTCTTCTTCGTCTTGTTTGTGTGCATTCAAAAGGGTTAAGGGAAAGGAGGTGTCTTTTGTAATGGGTCGGGTTGGGTTTCTAATTTGTGCATCACAACAAATTTGTCCAAATGCTGCTAAGAAATTTTCCCAATTTTTGTTTTTCTGTTGAATTGATAGATGGGTATGTGAGTTTTTAATGAAAAATTTGATATTGGGACTGTTTCGTGCTGATGAGTGATGAGTGAGAAGTTTTTCACTTTTTCTTTATTGCATTTGCATGAGCTTCCACTGCTTCTGGCTCTCTCTGCTTTGTCTTGGCCTCCAATTTTCTTATCTGAGTTGGGATTATTGATTGTTACACTTGGATCTCGCTGGCTTTTTATAAGCTTACCCATGAACCAATGCCTTTTCTAACATGTGGCCTGGCTGATTTGATTCTTGGTTTGATTATGTTGGCAATATATATGGCTTGCAATTATGGCATGATAATAAAAGGCATGCATGCATTTAGACCCAGTAATGGCTCTCATTTACCACATTTGATTTTTAAATTGAACATTATTTGATTGTATGCTCAGGACACTTTTTTTGTATTTTACCTTCCCTAATCATATTACAGAATATATTGCACATCATATTCCCATTTTTGGACCAACTGTAGGAATTTAGTTTTATTACATGTAAGCTTTCTGGATATGTAACATTTAGTAGGGGAGCACTTTGCGATAGCTTTGCCACATCTGAGAGTAGGACCAAAATATGATGAAAACTTCAGATTGGGACACTGTCTTTCTTTTGGACTTGAATTTCAGCTGAATTCACCTGATCAGCTCAACAACTAGATCACAGAGCATAAATAAGTTAATCACATAGTTTCAAAATAATAGAAGTCCAATGACACCCTAATTCGTTAGCTAAGTGGTTCTATGATAATTTGCATAGTATGAGATGTACATGCTTCTGTTTGGCATTATTTTCCTTTTGTTTATCTAACATGTTTTAAGTATTTATTCTGTACTTGTTCTTGAAATCCCAAAATATGTTTTACAAAAATGTTAGTTATGACATATTTTAGTTTTCTCAGAATGTTGTTCTGTACAAGATTATGTCACTGCTCCATCTCTGTAATATGTAGCATCTCTATTTCCATATTTCTAATAAAAGTGATCTTGTTTTGAAATGATAGGAAATAAGCAGTAGAACCAGGACGTGTCTTCTAATTGATGCCAGCAAATTTTTTGCTGGCCATCAAACTAATTTGAGTAGGTTTTAAATAGCCAATGAGTCTGCAAAGTAAATTGGACCCTAGTAGAGCCCTCGAGGGCGTACATGGAGTGCATGTGGTCTCCCATTCACCTTTTGCGTCGGAAGAATTAACTCAACATGGGGGCATCACTCAATCACCCCGTGAAAGCTCTGCTATCAGAACAAATCAGCAACTATTAATGCAGTGAGTGAAAAATAATATTAACTTTTCATGAAAGAAATCTCCTTGTAAAGATGTCTGATATATGTTTCTCGTGCAGTTTGAAGCCTAAATTATGCATAAACAATCAATGAGTGCAAATTTGGTGTAATTCATAAATACTATCTATACTGATTTGTTGTTTTCATGCTGTACAGACGAGTATGGCACCAAAGACCAGCATGTATGAAGCCCATACAGTGCTGTATTCAAGGTATTATATGATATATATATTTTTTAAATTCCCTTTCATGCTGTTTTTACACATTATGGTTTCCATAATCTATCTGTGTTACTCATCCATTTACATCTTTTGTCAGGTGATCAGAATCTCGCTGAAAGAGTGGCTAATGTGCTTACTTCACTTCCTTTTGTGGTCCTTGGAATGCAGGCCCCAAGGTAATGTGCCTCTATTGTTTTCCTGATTGACATGGTAGTGTCCTTTATTTTTATTATACCTAATTACTTGTTTCACTGTTGATACAGAAAGAATCTGACTACGAAGCTTTATGCTAATTCGTTAATTGGAGTTGGAGTTGCCTCAAGTTTGTATCATTCTTCCAGAGGAAATTTAAGAAAATATTTAAGATGGGCTGACTATACAATGATAGCCACAACAACAGTAGTAAGTCAGAAACAGTTCATAAATATTAAAATAATAGTTTCACATGGTTATCAACATGCATCCAAATGTATCGTATCTAATGCACTTGAATCAAGATCCTCACTCTTGATGTGTTAATGTGTCGAACCTCAATACATGAAATAATGCTGATTCTAGAGTACTCATCTGGTTTTAAGTTTTTTGTTCTTTGTTAAAATCTAGAACTTGCTTCAAGTTGTTGCTAGATGATGCCAATTTGTTTCCTTTACCATCAATCTCAGTAAAAACCCTATGAAGTTTTGTTCATGTTCTGTATTCGACAAAAAAAATAAAAAATTGACGACAATGAAAAATAAAAAATTCCTCACAACTTTGTTGGCTTTATTTGTTTTTATCAAAATTTTCTTAATTTTCCCTCTTATTAGGATCTTATTGTCATTTTAGGGGATAGAAAACTTGATTTGTGCTGAAGCTTGTATGCAATTATACACACAAAAATGGAACACATTTTTTTTAAAGCTCCTCAACAAATAATCCTTCATAAGCTCATTATTCCTTCCATGCATGCCACTTCATGCAAACTCGATTGGCTCCAAATGTATGTAAATTTAACAGGAATCAACACTTGTAAGAATTGACAATTAGATTGAGAAGTTCTGTTACAAGTACTATTTTTAGTCAACTTGTGCTCGTGTCATGTAGAGTTTCTTGTTCGCTGAAACCATCTCATGCTACATGATTTAGGATGGTTTTTAGAATTACTTATAAAACAATATTATCAATAATATGCATTACTTATTTGTATAATTAATATATACTTCATTTTGAAATTTAACTTGCTCCCTAGAATTTTCAACTGGTTAATTATGCATGAGATAACCTAAAGCCTATTTATGCAGTGTCTGTCGAGAGCCGTCAGAAATGAGAATCCGAAGTTGCTGATGGCAGCATCTGCATTACTGCTACCTGTTCAGCCTCTCGTGGTTTCTGTTGTTCATACTGGAATGATGGAGGTAACTTCATGGATCTTCACCTATGAACTCTATTTTATTACATTTTACGTTAGTATTTGGATTTATAATACCATGCATACTTTGGTGACAATATTGCCCAAAAGGCTCCTTCGCTAATCTTTTTTAGGTATTAACTTTCCAACTTATTCATAAATAATCATTGCTTAGTATGTTGTTCTTCAGTATTTTGCCATCTGCTAAACACATCTTCACAAAGTTTTAGTGATTCAAGTACAAGTAGTTCGAGTTTTGGCGAGGCCAAAATTGATGGTTGGTTAGATCTCATGAGCCAGGATAATATGGTACTTGCCCACTAATTGGACCGCATAAGCCTTTCACAAAATTCAAAACAGAAAAGTTCCAATGTCCATATTGCTTAAAGTACGGGTTTGCTTGTTATTTCGACAGTGTCATGAAATTTAATATACTATTTCATGACTTGAAAACCAAGCTATGTTTTCCTTTATTTATTGAAGATCTCTTGAAAGAACATGTCCATCATGTTATTTTTGGGTTTGTGCCGTTCCTCTTGTAAAATGATTTCTAAGTTCATCTTCATTACAGGTAGCATTTGCAAAAAGAGCATTGAAAGATCCAGACCTAAGGATGGCACATACCGTCCATAAGCTGTCTTCACTTTTGGGAGGTATCCTTTTCATTGCAGATGATGTCTTTCCTCAGACTCCATACCTCCATGCTGCATGGCACCTCGCTGCAGCTGTTGGTGTTGGCACATGTAATAAGCTCCTCGAGTAGTGTATATCGTTATTCATCCTGAAGGGTTCTCAGCAGTGCTCAAACTCAAAAGAACGAAGGCCGTAGTTCTTTGTCCTTACTTACATGTCCCCATAATCAAGCAAGGCAAGCAAGGAAGGATTTATCTTGGATTAGCGTGGTGCGTAATCATCAACCCACATTGGGTTTGCTAAAGTCTTTTTTTTTTTCTCTCTTTTTTTCTTTTAGAGGTCCTAATTAATTGTGTTGGTATGCAAATCCATATATTTATGTATAGTGGGGGATGGAGTAGCTTCTTGAAGAAGTGGCTGTAACAATCTCTTGGTGGAAACTTTCATTCTGTCATAATAAAAGTTAGGTTAAATCTGCATTTTGTTGCTTAGCAGCTAGCACCTTTGAGAGATGGGAAAGGAAATATTGCAAAATAACCTAAAAGAGCAGGTTTTAGTTTAAGACATGAACGTTCTTGTTTATTTCCTTAACCAGGATGTTGCAGCTACCAAATATAATGCCACATCTAGTGTTATCATGTTGCATAGACACTGAACACACTGAACAGAGAACACAACACAATGTGCAAGAATTTGCAGAGCTCTGGACAATTGACTTATTTGATGAAGCACACATCACTATCCACATTTTTGATGAGCCAACCACGCATCAACATGCGACTGAGACATTTTGTAAACTATCCTAACACAGGGATAAGACGACAAAACAACTCCAACTATACTTCAAAGACCAAATCAAAAAGGGCCCATGAGTTCGAATATTAAAGTTGGATTGTTTTCATTGTTATTACATGATGGGGAAGAGAATAAAGATGGAACTTTTCTATAATCATATGTCAATATATAGTTCATTATTGAGAGAGGACACATATAGTTGTTATGAGTTTTATGGTCAATTTATTTCCTTTTGTATTTCTTGGAGGAGAAATGTATCCCCTCAACCTAATAGGATTCAAATTACTGACTATCTCAATTTGAAACAATGCTTAATCCATAGGTTTGTCCCCTGAGGGACTACTCACACAACTTATTACTAGTTTGAAAGGATAACACAATAGACACAAATTATAGTCTATAACAACAATATGATATCCTTCACTTATCAACCATAGCAGGAATTTTCTTAAGACCAGTCACAGAATATCAAGTTTTGTCTGCATAGTGTAAGCTGTACATTGCTTCATATATAAATGATCTCAAAACAAAGTCCCATAGTTTCACAAACACTATTCTTCGCATCATAACATCCAAAAGGTTCAATATTAACCAACATGAGCAATAGCATATACTTATTGATACCAATATATGCCATGGAATGGAATGGAGATGGGAAAATGAAGTCCATGACATGTTGCTAAGAGAAGATGGTACTAATGTGTGCAGCCTTTTTGACAAAGAAAAAGAGTGTGTTCTCAGTTTTGCATACATGCCTGTGAAAGAAAAGAAAAAAAAAAAACAGTTGGTATCAAAGTTGAGGAGTGAAAAGCACAACATGCACAACATATAATAACTCTGTAATGATAGCATGTAGCATATATAGGATTTGTTCATGATTTCTCTTTTACCCTTTTCTTGGAGTAATTTTCTGTTTGTGATTTGTTTTGGCTTGGTCAACCTACTGTAGATTTTATGTCTTCTTCTCTTGCTCAACTGTTTGGGACCTAAAAGTTGCATCACTTTCTCCATTTATATATCTCATATCAAATGTAGGAACAAAGCAAATACATAGCTCTGTCTTGCTTCATTACAAAAGTTGGTGATGGTGAGAGGTTGTAGTGATCACAGTAATGATCTCAACTAGTCTTCTCATTCCTTCACCACCCACAGACCACCTCAGCCTCTCATCATAAATACTTGTATGTTTACAACATTTGGGTGATATTCCAAACAAATCCACTCAGGCACTTGGTTTTCAATTGGGTTTTTGGTATGTTACTCAAAATGCTGTACTGATACTGGTTTTGCTACTCTTGCAGGTCATGTAAACAAAGAAGGCTATAGAGAAACAGATATTTCACAAGCACCAGTGAGTTCAAGGTGGAATCCTACACCAGAACAAGTGGAAGTCCTCAAGGAAATGTACAGGCTTGGAACGCGGACACCAACAGCCGAACACATCCAACAGATCACCACCCTGCTACGCAGGTTTGGCAGGGTCGAAGGGAAGAATGTTTTCTACTGGTTTCAGAATCACAAGGCCAGAGAGAGACAGAGACGCCGGCGCGAAAGGGTGGAAACCAGTTCTCAAGAACAAAAATGTAATGTTGCAGAAACCCGAGAAAGGAAAAAATCAGGTATACAAACAACATCAAGAAATGAGCTTAGTAATGTTTACTGCATAATATGTCACATTTGGGTTGTTTTTTGCTCATGCCTGCAGGGTTGAGGAAGGCATGTTGTGAAGTTGAAGAGTCCAGCAACTGGCTACCCCTTCCAATTTCAAAGTCCAATTCACTTTCTGAGGTTTGTTCTTTAATCTTGTCTCTTTTCATGTTCCTGTTCTACAATCTACACCACTTATAAACATAGCAAACAAAGTCAAGACATACAAGTTTGTTATGACTGTTCTTTCCATTTCAACTTACCATTATGGTTCAAAGAATTGTAAACAAAAAACTATGCAGATCTCATACCCAAAATAGTAAGTCTATGCCTTGAAACATTCACATGGGTGCATGTAGACATTAAGGATATGTATATGTAATGCATGGAGATATAAGCTCAACCCAGTTCAATTACTGATAAAACTTTTTGCATAACATGATGGAACATTACAATTAACATAAAGTAAAATGGAATGCTATAGTTTCTTTCTCTCAAAGATCTGTAGTTCATATTATAAATGTAAGACTGGTTCATGAATCACATGGCTTCAAAACAAATGTCAGCAAAAAGTATGTAGGGTAACAAAAGGTTTAAAAAGCTGCACTCCAGCTTCCTGTAGCTGCTGTTATTTATGAAGAGAGCTCTTAGGACTCTTTTGGACTCAGCTTTTATTGTGTGTATCGTTTTCAGGAACATGTCTCAGCTCATAGAGCACCAACTAGTATTAATGGCTGGACACAATTTGGGGAGAGGGAACTTCACCGGATCAAAACGAGCACGGTGCACTCGCGTGCCACGTGGGTTCACATGATGGAGCTTCCCTCTCACATGAGTTTCATGAACACAACAAACACAGAAGATCATGGAAATCAACCAAGGCAATATCAGACGTTGGAGCTTTTCCCGCTCCGAGGGGACAATGTTAGTGAGAAGCAGAGTCAAGCATCAATCACAACAATGAACACAAGTTTCAGACCAAACCAGTTTGTTGAGTATCTTCCTCCAAAGGTTTGATCTAAAGAGAGAGAAAGGAAAAAAAAGAGAGAGCAACCCTATCCATGTGATTATAAAAGACAGCATTCAATTGCTTTGTCTACATGTGTGTGCAAGTCAGTGAGATGTTTCAAGTACAATTTTAGTCTCTCATAGCTGTGTCCCCAGTTTTTTTTTCTTCTTTTGTTGGAAATTGGAACTGTTTTGTCCCTTTACATTATACATGGTGCAACAGTTGAACAAGGACAGATAGGTAAGTGAGATACTGAGGTGTTTTCTTGACCATGTGTCTTAAACCAAACAGGGAGGTTCATCATTTTCTCTAGAGAACATGATGTGGACAGAGAGAAACAACAAGGTGGGGACATATGTGAGCAGTGGGATATGGATGTTTCAAAGTTACTGCAACAGGCAACAACAATGTGAGTACATCACAAAGTGTTTGATTACACATTGCAAAAGATCATAAAGGTCCACAACCCTTTCTTAGGTCTTTTTCAAGGACCATGAATAGACTATTCTCAAAAAGAAATCAAAAGTTCATGAACATGGTTTTGGTCAACTTCAACTTAATCGTCCCCAAACCATATCATGAAGATGGTTTTGAGTTTGATCTCAGATTCTTTAGATACAATCCCAAGAACTCAACCAGTGCCTACAACAATGCAGGATTGTCATGATGACTCATGATGACAAGCTTTAAGACTCTAAAGTCCATGATCAATACAAATAGAAGTGTTTTTTTGGGGTAGCTGCTATTGGAACAGACTTCAACATCTGCCATTTGTAGCCAAAATGGGTCAAACATGTAGGATATTTCAGAGGGCTCATTAATGGCTAATGAATTAGCTTTACTTTTTACAAGACCACAAAAAGTCTGATATGGCAACAACAGAATCCCAGTTTCATCTTGGGTTTTTGATATTTGCCATTCAGCAACTCTCAAGGATGGACCAATAAATGAAAGATGCTTGTTCCTCTCCTACTGAACAAACTATACCCAAGTAAAATATAAATATATTTTTCCAGTAATAATGTATGACAGTCTGCATCAAGACACTCCCAATAATTGAGAGAGAGAGAGATGGTTATTGTTTGATAGTGATTCTTTTCAGGGTCACAATAGCCATTACTGAATGTCCAGTGCAAAAAATGACAAAAACAGGGTCAAGGAGGACTGGAGTGGAGTGGAGGAGCAAGGCATAACAATATGATTTTATAGATTCTATCCGTAGCAAATTGCTCAAGAAGTGACCATGGTGCAGTGAAAATCTCACAGAATCTCACAAAAGCCAGAACTTATGGCCTTGGCCAAAAATAGGGAATCCAGACGGACTCCAGTGCACGATTCACCCTCTCCCCAAAACTGTCGTGTTTCTTGCTTTTCAATATCTTCAACCAAGGATCCTCTGCAAGGGCTCAGATATAACCATCAAAAGCATTTACAAAAACATAACAACATTGATCTAATACCCAATTCAAAACACAATGCTGCCCACCATATTGGGAGCAACTATCCTATACAGTACCACCATATGATAAAAACTTGATAGCATTACCAAAACAGAACAAGTACCATTACTATTCCCAAAATAGTGTCCAATTTCTGTTTTGGTAACGTAGTTATGCATGAATAAACAACTATATCCTAAGATGAGTTAGTTAGAACTCCTGGAGTTTGTTACAACAAGAGCATGTAGGCTAATATGGGAATAACTTTACTCTAACTAACACATCCTTTAATCTTTACAAATATACGAAAGTGGATACTCATTTTCGGATGGAAGAAGTACAATGATTACAATCTATATGTACTGTGTGTGTGCATACAGATAATCACACTCAAAAGCTTGTCATAACTGTAACACCATTAATTTAGAAACTAAAGCATTTACAATCATCCAGTTGTAACACCGGTAAAAATTAGATTCAAGTATTCAACAGTACCCAGATATTTCAAATTTTCCAAAAGTATTCTTCTTTCTTTCTAATAATGACATATAGCTTCAAGACAAAAAGCCTTTTGGGGTCCATTTCACACATGCCGGTCCACAAATCTCACACTATGTATAATCGAAAGGACTGATTTTATTAGATAGGAAAAACAAAGTTTGTATTAACACTTTTTCATGCAGGTATTAGGTATGTGATCATTTGAAACATGATTTTACATCCAGTTCCCAATGAGTATGAGATGGAACGAAAATAACATTGCAATGCTAAACCAACCATATCCTGACCGTCTCTCCAAACCATTACAAGCAAATTAAATACACTTAGGACATACCCAATACAACAAGATTTCAACTGAGTAAACATTTTGCTTGAAATGCATATGGCAGGCTTGCATATAACTGGCTTCATGATGAAAGGTTACTTAAGGTAAATAAAGAGGTTCTGGCTCCACTTTTCTTCTAATCCTGAAAGAAGATGTAAAGACATTGTTTATAATAGATCAAACAAAGTGGTCTGAATACACCCAAAATATTACACATCCACCATAGAACAAAGCTTTACAGCTTGATAACCTCTCAGTAACGGAAACATGACCATTTTATATAAGAGAAGTAAAGATAAGTATATATTCATAGTACACTAAAAAATACCACAAGTAGAAATTAGTTGACCTAATTATGCTTCAGAGAAAATGTGTGATCCAAAAACTAAGCACCCATTTGTAAATTACTCCAATATTTACTTGTGAAACTATTAAAAAAACATACTGTTAAGAAGTATTGCTCATTTATATGAAATGAAAGAAGACTTCACGGCATTCCAAAAAAATGCTGAAGCTAGAAAATACAAATAAATGAACAAATAAAGAGTTTAAGATAATTTCACATTATAATTCTTTTATCTCTTCTTTCCTAAAAAAATGGTCATAGTAAAGATGACTACTCTTCCATTAACTTAAGATGCAAGGTCTTAGCATAGATGACAAACAACTGTATCCTTTATGATTCCAGTCAATAAATTATTTCAGTATCTTCATGCAAGTCATGAGTATGGAAACTTAACTCCATGTTTTTATAGCACATGAGCAAAAGCAGGAAAATAATCAAAACCAGACAAGAGAGACCAAAAGAAAATTGAATGCTAACATGTAATCTGCAATAAGGAGAACTGTATACAAGTTACCTTCTATAAAGTCTAGCATAATCGGTAGAAAAAATGCACAAAGAAAATTAAAGATTATACAAGATGACATAAGCTTCTTACAAATTATACATATTTCTTTCTCAAATATGGTTCTCATAAATACACACAGATAGTTCTTTACTGATTACAGGGGTAATAATAGTAAAATTAAGATGTATATTTTCTCATAATCAACTGAGAACATTAGAAAGTTTCAAGTAATTATCTAGTTACTTCTATATGGATCTATTTATTCAAAAGCTGTCAATGGGTGTACATAAAGCCGGAAAGTGAACTACATATTAAGAATGAAAAAACGAAAGTAGATAAGAAAATATCAAGTTCTCACCAGTTCCCTTCTGCCCATTTGCAGCCATCTGTATCCACCGCATGCACACTGTAGGCATGCCTTGATTTTGAGGACTGATTCTCAAAACTATGGTCCAAGGATAAGTATAAATTAAGGAAAGGTCAGTCCTGATGCCATTGCAGGTCTTCCTTGAGGTTTGATAACAAATGAATCATAGAGAATTTGAATTTACCTTTGATGAATAAGATCACCATGAAGGATGACCAAAGAGCCAGCTTTCACTTCAATAGGCACAAAATCTTTTTGGTCATATGATGGGGAAGGCTTGTCAAAATGAACCCCTTCTTCATCTCTAATGAACCGTCTAACAAGACCATCTAAAAGCAAAGCAAAGAACAATCAAAACAGATCATAGAAAGTATCTTCCTGGAAGATTTTATAGTATAAAAAGATAATCTGTACAGAATGAAGTAGGTTACTTTTATGAGATCCAGGAATGGCCCAGAGGCAACCATTTACTATTGTTGCATCCTCTAAAGCAAGCCACAGCCCTGTGCAAGTAGGTGGATCGGTATAGAGAAAAGAATTATCCTGATGAGGAACTACTTCGCCTCCAATACCTGGTTGCTGTAACAGAAATTCTCACAATTACCCAAAAGTCGTGAAGTTGGGCTGGACATGCATGAATTGGTCAAGTTGCAAATGCATATGCGTGCTAAAAACATGCATTATCATATAACTTTTAACGTGTTATGGTTAGAAATGACACCATTATGAATTACTCCATAATAGATCACAACCAAAAAATATAGTTTAGATCTTCATCCACAACCATTATGTTCATATCAGCATAAAACCCTTATTTGTGTAAGGCTTTAGGAGGGTCAAAAAGCACTATCGAGACGAGAAACTTACAGCATCTTTCATTATGAACTCTGAAAAATAGAGGCCAGACAAATGAGTATCTATAAATTCTTAGCAGCACAAAGTTGTGCATTGGCACATAATCAGAAAAAGGTAACGTGTTCATGAATTTAGAAGTGGGCTAACAATCACCTAAGAGCTTGACTCAAGTAATATGTATCTCTAAGAAAAAGAGACCTTGCAACAAACTTTCATTCTACAAATAATGATTATAGCTCAACCCCAATTACAGTACGTGTGATGGAATAAATGGCATCTTGTTTTCGTACCCATTTAAAAATGTGTCCTAAAGCTATTGACTATTGAGAACTAGAATTTGTTATTATCTATTATACAGTAGTGCATTAAACAAAGTAGACCTTGTTTCTACCGATAAGTAGCAAATATGTGAGTACAAGATATTCAAAACACCAACAAAAAAAGCAGCAGTAATTACCTTAAATATGTACATGGACTGAATTATCACAGGCCTCCTGTAACCCAAGGAGAATAGCATACTCGAAACTTTCTCAGAACATGAGAATTTTTTAAACACCGGATCGATCTCATGTAATGCTGCAAACCAACAATCCATGCATGTTCAAATTAGTTTAAAGAAAAACCTATATGAATCAAACCCATATACATAAACTTGTTGTAGCCAAAAACAAAGTGAATTTCAGTATTTCACTCAATTACAGAAATCATAAAGCTATAGCATCATTGCCATACCATGTCCAACTTTGTTAATAGAAAGTTGCTTTGATTGCTTTAAGTTACCATCTTCCCCAAATGCTTTTTCTATTATAAAAAAGTGACAATTGTTAGCATACCAAGAAGTGACAATCTTTATTCGAAAAAAAAAAACCAAAAAAAGGAGATGAGAGTACCCTCAAAGAAGAAGGAAATCTTCTCAACGCTATCATAGAAGTAATCGTCTGTTGACTTGGACTAGAAACCAAAAAGGGTTCAATAATTCAGTTCACAAATAAATAAAAAAAAAAAAATCATGTTGAAGCTAAAAGAGTAAAATGAAAATGAACCAACCTGGTTTCTGGTGGAGAAGATAGAGGCGGGGGAGCAATCGAAGCCATCCAGTAACTCGTCCATTCTCTTCATCATGGCCTCGATTTCTTCAGAGCTCGCAAACGATTCAATCACCAGAAAACCTGCAAAAACACCAAAACACTGTTGCATCTTCCTCGGAGAAAGCAGTTTTTTATGTCTGAAAAAACAAAAAAGAAACAATTTTGATTACACACCATTGGAGTTGAAGGAGTCGAGCTGGTCCGAGCTGAGATTGCCGACGATACCCATATCTTCTTCTGTTTAGTTTAGGTCACAACTAAGAGGTAGATCGGCTTGAATATATGGATGGAAATCAACAGATTGATACTGGCTAGGCTATGTATAGTATATATGTAACGTACAGTGATTGGGTTTTTTAAACGACACGTTTGTGTATGGAATCTTGAAATTTGTGTCCTAACAGATTAGATTATATTATGATTAGGCCAGGCCAGTGGGTTTTGTTTGGTCAACGAGAAAGTGGAGCAAAAATGTAAAGAACGCTAGCTGAAAACACGGACTTGTGAAGAATGTAAAATAGTTACCAAGTTCGAATGATTTTTGTTCACTGTAATAATTTGAATATGCTCTATAATTTGGGTAAAAAAGTGAAACAAAATCAAGGTTATTTTCAAGGCTGATCTACACAATTAACTGTGGAGTTAATTTAAAGAGTAATTATACTAAACTTATATGTTCATGACCAAAAACACATGACCCCCTTTGTTTTAAAAGTCGACAGCTAACAACCTTATCTTTCAAAATTGAACACATATTCTTGTTCCTCTTCAAAAAACACTTGAAATCACGTAAAAGAATCACTCAAATCAAAGCTCATGATACAAAGTTATGTATTTTTTTTTTCATTTGGAACTAATTTTTCAAAAAACAATTTACTAAGCAAGATCTGAAAATGCTTCATTTTGTCAAGAAATCTTTTTTTTTTCAAGTTTTAAATTCATAATCACGTTCCTCTTGAAAAATTACATGAAATCAAGACAAGAATAAATCAACACGGAGATTAATTGAGCTAAAAAAGTTATGACTCTTTCTTTATTTTTTTCCCATTTTTATGATTTCAATGATATATATTTGAAAATATGAAGTGAAATTGAGGGCAAAATGATCATTTAGCTCATAAGTTGACGGAGTTAGTGATTTTTGGTTAGATTTAACCTTTTTACACTATTAATGAAAAGATAGGGTAGTTAGTTGTCGACTTTTAAAATATAGGGTGGTCATATGTTTTTGGTGATAAACATAGGGGAGTATACTGTAATCACCCCTAATTTAAAACGTATGCTATAGAAAGCGGTAATTATTTTTGGATTTATAATTGATGCACCAACGGTGTACAAGAGTTTTACAATATCAATGCGCCATATGATGACACCTCATCAGATAACAATTTAAAATTGTAAGGTTAAAGGTAATTTTGGTGCCTGAACTTGTGTGCGAAACTCAATCTGGTGCCCAAACTTTTATTGTACCCAATGTAGTATACTATTATTTTAAACCCAATTGAGTGCCCACCGTCAAATTATGTCCAGTTAACCGTCATATAGTGACGTGGCATGCTGAGTTGGACAATTTTGACTACGTGGCATGCTGAGTTGGAAATGACGTGGCATTTATTAAATTTTAAATAATTAAATCTTAACATTTGAATATTCCGGTGACCACTTGAAGATTCCGGTCACCGGAAAATTTATTGCATGAAGATTCCGGCGGACATAATTTGAACTTATAAAAATTTCAACAAAAAACCCAATAAAATCCAAAATCTTACAAAAATCTCAACAAAAATTCAACACTCGACAAAAACCCAACAAAAAACCCAACAAAAATCTCAACAAAAATCGCCAGATCTGGGTCGTCTTCGGCCTCGGGGGTGGTGTCCACGCCAGCGGTGGCTCGGGTGAGGGAGAAGAAGACTTCGACGGTGCAGATCGAGGCGTCTCAGATCTGCCTCAGCTCGTCTTCTCCGGCTTGCAGGTCTGGTCAACGTCGCTTGGCTTCGTGCTTGGCTTCGACCTTCAGATCTCCAGATGAACGACGCTTGAACGGTGCTTGGCTTCATGCTCCAGATCTCCTCTCGAACGGAACAGAACAAAACAGAGCTTCTCGGCATCGTGCTCCAGATCTGCTCTCGAATGGCGGCGGCTGTTGAACGGCTTCGTGCTCCAGATGAACAGCGGCGACTGTTGAGCGAGAGAGTCGCAAAGGCGGTTGTAATGGCAGAGGCTGCATCAACAGAGAAAGAGGAAGACGAGGAGGAAGGGTAGTAGTGGTGGTTGCTGGAGGGTTGAGGAGGAAGTGGTCTATGGTTGTGGTGGTGGTGGTGTTATGCCAATATCAATTTCAGTAACAAAAATCAAAATGAAAAAAAAAAGAGGAGTCCCAAATTTTTCGAAGTCATATCTGTTTTTGGGTGAGAGATTTTGGGTGATTGGAAAGGAGAGAGTTTTTAAGAGATTTTGAGAGATCTTGTGATATTTTAGGAGATTTTGGGTCAATATCTCTCAACCTTTTGACTTCTTCTTGTCTTTTTTCAAATTTTTCCATGTCACTAGCCACGTCATCAGCCACGTCATCACGGGTTTGTGCTAACATTTGCAACGTCAGCGTCTCTTTTTCCAGCATGGCAGAAAAAAGTCCACGTAGGCACCACTTAACGGAAAATTTCACGGAACGTGACGGCATGTACTTAATTGGGTTTCAAATTAAAGTATAGGTACTCAATTGGGTTGGAAATAATAGTGTAGGTACTACATTGGGTACAATAAAAGTTTAGGCACCAAATTGGGTTTCGCCCACAAGTTC
>JAYMSZ010000592.1:0-18602 GCA_036897665.1 Pelargonium citronellum
CATGGCAAATTTTAAACTATCGAGGTCTTATTCCAAAGTCCTTTTCGTGCATATTGAACCCCTGCTGCCCTATTTATAGGTTTTTTAGAAAAACAATGTATTTAGTTTCAAATCGAAGAAAAATCCTGTAGGAATTCATTTTATATTTAACCTAGTATGTTTGATTTGTCACTTCTTGATAAGGTTTTCGTATTAACTACCGATCCTCGTAAACTGGCGGCACTCTACTAAAAAGGGGGCTGGTAAAGAGTGTGTCATGTATCTTAGTCATTAAAAAGGACTTACCTTTGTCTACAAAAACAGTTAATAAAAGACCTTTATCAAAGTAAATTGGATAGTATAAACACCATAAATTTCATTTCTATATAAGTTAATAAGTTACCAAGCTTGAGTGACACAGTAAGAAAACTCTAATAAAGATCCCCCTTAGTGTACGAAGTCTAGCAGTTATTACTAAGATTATAATTACTTACAGCTAAGAATAGCCGTATTACTTAATCCGTTAAGAACCACTCTATATATTATTTACTGCTCCTTCCATGAGTATAATAGATCGCCTATAATAGTAATATCACTCAACCTGGACCTATAACAAACGAATGAGCTTATACAGCTTTGTTTTAGAGTTGTTAGAAACTTCGTAATAACACTTTGTAGGATAACATGTGGTTTTGCTGCTGTCATTTGTGATCTTTGATTATTATGGAAACTTAACAGAAGGAGAAGGACTTTACTTACTATGGGGAAACCCTTGATATAGTTAACTTATCTCCGCGGGCAACTTCTTATTTTATACCAGTAAAGGTAGTTAATCATAGTCTCTACCATTGAGTTTCCTTCCTATTCTTTCAATAAGGGTACAATATAACAAACTACAACTTAACTAATAAGGCAACCCAGGCGTATCAAAATGGGGTTGGTGTATGGAAGAATCTAGGGGAACTCCATATAAAGTGAATATTGCTGAGCCATTCTAAGAAGATATTCTTACTTCTTCATGGAATCCTTATTAATTCGTAATTCACCCCACTATCAGTGGATTTCTAGAGTATTAGATTGAAAATTATAAAGTTATAAGTTAGACTGTACTGTCATTGAAAACACCGAACAAGCTTTTGGTATAGTGAAATATACTTACATTACAAAATTTTATTAGTCAAACTAAAGCACACTAGCTTATACTTTGAAAGACTTTGAAAGAGTATAAAGATCTCTTACGAAAACGAAAAGAAACAGGATCTGATTGGAGCTCCCTAAGAAGAGACACATATGAAACTTACCAAGTCTGGTGGATATTTCAAACGTTGAAAAGGAGGATTTCATCATACAGACTTTATTTCGTTATCGTTGAGTACTTTTTTACCTAAGAAATAAAGAGTAGCTCTGAAAAATTATAAACTAAAAGTAAGGTTAGAAAAACCCCGGTAAAACTAAGAGTAGTTTTGTTTACTGTAACTTAAATTAAATTTAAAGGGGAGCTCTAGGGCTTGTAACAAGCGTTTTTCTTGTAAAAAATCCTCCAAATAATCAGTACGCGCAGCTATAATATAGGTGCAGCTCTATTAATCGGGAATTACTGCAAGGTAATAGATAGACTTTTCTAATTTTGACTTTAAGTAATTAATAAGCAGGTAAACCTTTTCAAGGCAATTGTTTCTGATTTATAGAAAACTCATCCTTATATTATGTAAATTGCTTTTCACTTTCAATTATTAAGCTATTTGGTAGAGCAAAAAAACTTGGAGCTAAGAGGCTTTTCGAGCTTTGGGTTTGGGGGCTTATCCTTAAGGACCGGATTCGACTGAGGAATACACAATAAGTTTACATGTTGATGGAGTCCAAGACGTGTAGATCTAAGAAGTGTATTTTATTACAAAACCTAACTTAACTGTATTAAGAGTAAAAAAGGAACAATTTCGCATAGAGAATGGGCGCAATCGAAATCCTCTCGTATAAGAAGTTGTAATACTTACTACTAAGCTTAATGCTATTTAATAAGGACTTGACTAATACTTAGGTGATAGGTGTAGTTGAATATCTTTCTGTTTGTCTGTTCCCTAATTAGGCAAGACGTAGGCTTCGAACCCACAGCAGTTGTACATATGTAGAGCTGCTCTAATAAGACTAAAAAGAGATTCCTTATACTCCTTGTTTATCCTTACTAAAAGAGAAGCAGATATTGATTCAATTCTCATGGAAAAGCTTATTCATAATAGGTATAAAAACTTATTAATCCCCAACCACCCCTTTTCATATTATATTGAGCCTACTCCTAGGATTCCTAACAAAAACTAGAGCAAAAACCCGTTATTAAGCCAGAACAACTAAGTAAGCTTATCTATACTTATGAAAGAATTAGCATCTTACTTGTAAATTAAAAATCTCCAAAAAGTAGTTTAAGATATGAATCATTAGAAACAAATACTATCTACATTTAAGTTACTATATAATTAAGGATTAGAGCTGGGATAATCTATAAATCTATCCCTTTAGGACTCCCTGGATTAGGATTAGGTAAGGCTGTCATGGTAATAATGTTATTAGCTTAACTGATATTCTTCTGGAATTTTTAATGTTGTATCTCTGTAATTCGGGATTGGTTGTCCTTGGTAAACTTTCTCCTATGGGTAGAGGAAGAGAAGGATTAAAACTTTTTATTTCCTGATAACATTTAAGCTATAGACCCTGTAAGATCCCCAAAATTGGGCGTAGGCGGGTAAAGGCTGCTTCTAATAGCTACCTTCTGCAGGAGAATACAACATACCCACAGTTTAGTCTAACTTTGATAGAACTTCCATTCACAAGGGCCCCTTTTTATAAGTCGCTCGACTTGAACCTTTGAATTCTATACCACCCACTCAGCGTTCTACCAAATGCACAAAATAGACGCCCCTTTACTTTTATAGATAATCTTTACGAATAGTTGTGTCCATCTATTAGAATATTTAAAGCGAGCTCCTTTGATTACTACAATCTATCTTGAGGAGTCCTGGGGGTAATAAATGGGATTCCGGCCCGGCTGTAAGGAAAGGTGTATAAGGTTTCCCTTATATATAGCTTAGTATTGCCCTTACTTATTAGATTTTTTTCATTTTATAGTACAGAGAATATTGATTTACTAAATAGGAAATTCCTTTCTAAACCTAGAGTCCTCAGTATTTAGCATATAATCTAGAGAAAGGATCCCATATGATTCACAAGATGTTCCTGAGATTCTCAGAGTCTAGTCATTTTGGTTACTATTAGGCTTTTTACCAGAGTCTGGATACAACTTTATATGAGGGAGCGTAGCCTAGTTTTTAAAGTCATAGCACAATATCAGAATCTGTACACAAGATTTCATTTCCGTCTTGGTAGAGCACTACATCACATTAGCAGACTTGAACCTACGAAATTCTTGTTGATGAGTCACTGCCCTACCTAATTTACATGCGAACTTGACTTCATTGCTAATTTAAGAAAAATACAAAAATCGGATATTAAATTAAGGAGTTGTGTTTACCTATTAGCATATTCTAATACTTAGCTCAATCTACCAGAAGATTACGTATAGCATGGAAGAAAAAAGAGAGGAGTTTTCCTACATCAAGTTTTAAAGGAATAATTTTATATTAGGACTGTCGTAATAACTACAATTTTTAAATATTAAAGTAGTCATCTAATGGTTTTCTGCTTGTTGTAAGCTTCCTAAGAACAAAATAAACTAAAAACAAGTTCTGCCCATGCAAGTATTCCATGAGGAAAAATGACAAAGAAGTACTCAGAACATCCTTTTATTTGCCTCTGTCATTTTTCCGAACTCACTTCGCGCTTCTTATGGGATCCCTATATAAACAAGTGGAAAGCACAGAAGAGATTAAGATCTTAGTCTTTTCTATTAATCCAGTCAGGACTCATTTCAGAAACCCCGTTATCTGCTAGAGCGAAATTTGTAGGCTAATCCTAAATTTTGGCAAAGTACATAGGTATTGATCCATTTAAAATTTCGGGAACCCCGGACTAGAGAGTCTGTCTAATCAAAAGTATAAACCCTTATATTATAAGGTGTGCTTTAATATTCTAACTTACCTTGAGATATACCAAGCAAGTAGCGATTGAGGTATTACCTTATTTCGATTAACATTACAGATAATTTATAATTCAATAGTTTTTAATACTGATTTAACCGCTACTCGCGATTTCATTAGTCTCAAAAAACCGGGTCAATCCTCTTTATTGGAAAGCGTAGGCTAATACCTGCTGAATATTAACAGGGGCTAACCAGCACTCTTAGCAATATGTAGATTCCAATTGTATCACCATCTGTCTTAATATATATACCGGTAGGCAAGTGAATTAGGAGTGTTACAAAAAGCATAACACAGGATACAACAGATTTCGAGAGCCCCTAAAACGAGGGCTGCTTTAAGATAGGAATTACCTCTAACAGCTCAATTTCTTAGTGTTCTCCAGGATAAAATTTTTACTTTTAAGTTCAATAGCATATGAAATTTTAATGTAGAAATCTCCTAAAATACGTTGTCTTTATTAAAACTGACTTTACCATCTAAATAGAGAAGCTAAATACTTTATATTTCATGATATACTTACGTAGTTTCAGCCAATTATCGAATTTGAAATTTATTTATCACTAACACTAAAAAACCTCTTTCATCTGACTTAAATAATTGTAGCAATAAATGAAACAAGGCCTAACTGCCTAAATAGGGAGAACATTGCTATGTAACTAGATTTGCAAGTATCCGCTAGCAGAAGTATAGTAGATTTTGCTAATCCTTCTCTTTATTAAACCTCATATATCATATCCAACTTCTGGGTCACGCTCGTGTTTCAGTATGCTCTAATCTGCTCTCCTCTCGAGCTATTAGTTATAGCCTTTGCTCAATGCGAGGCCTGGGTAGTTAACCTGTTTATATGGTTAGTTGATTGTATAACTCTTTTGTTAAAAGGTAAGTAAAAAGCTCAGATTCGGGGTAACCCAGATTATGACTATGGAGTTCCGCAAAACAAGAGCCTTTTCAGGGCATAAGATCTAGGCATTGGAATGTCCAGCCTCGGAACACCCAGCAAGTAGTTTGACTTTCTATAAGAGCATTTTTCAACGAAACAGAATTTACAAATTAAAGTATTATAGACTAAACAAAACTTTCCACCCATACAGAACAGAGAAGTATACCTTCCTACTCCTTACTTACAATCAAAAAGAGTGCTTTAGAATAAATCCTGGAGTTTATAGCTACTTTGACCAGAAACTTAATATTATACCGTAATAAATAGAAGCCTCCGTTTCAATATCCAATAGCTACGAATTACTACTTCATCTTAGACTTGACTTGAATATTCCATTCTAAAAGGAACTCTATAAAAGAAGACTGACCCCCCAATCCAGAAATGCTTAAGGATACTTTGTACCTTTAAAACCGCGGGGACTCTCGACTTAACCTATTATTGAGGAGTAGCTCTTCCCCCTTATTTTTATATTGCCTTCGAAACTCTAAAGAACTTCCAAAAAGAAATAGACGCTACCTTAAAAACCGACCCCTTTATTACTGAATATTCTATGACTTTAGTAACTAATAAACTCTTTTTTTTACTTTAACATTTTCCGGACCTATTAGTAGGGACTTGAATATCTAGAGCCTCATTACTGATTAGCCGTTAAACCCATAAGTTTCATTTCTTAACCTGCCAAGTACTTTGTATTTTTCATTTTAAAAGCAAGAATTGCCAGAGGTGAATGCACGTTTATTATTACTAAGCTATATTGATTAAGTCCTAAATATTACTTCCTGCTTATTGTCCCGAAAAAAAGAGGTCCTTTTAAGTCGTGCAACAATAACTCTAGGTTTTTATCCTTAGCTGTAGGTTTCCTTTTGTAAAGCCCTATAACCAGGCACTGTAAGAAATAGGTTTGTACAATCCAGAAAAAGAAGACAATTTACCTCGAATTTGGAATTTGAGATTAGAGTCTTTCTTTTCCTCAACTAGAAATAATAGAGTCATTTTATCTTAAATAACCTATTGCGATACAAGAACTCTGTTTATGTTATCCTTTGCCAGCTATCAGAAGAACTAATAAGGACATTAGCTTTATAGGAATAAGAACTTCGTACCTTGAAATACAAGAATATTAGCTACACTACAATTTTTAGAAGCAATTCCTTTGAAGAAAGCTTTCTAGCACTTGCATAGAATCTGGTTTCTGGGATAACTGTAACTATAAACTCTAGGAATTGTAGCTTTGGATAAACTAATGGAAGTGCAGCAATTGGTAATGAAGGTGTTAGGAAGATGTTGAGTTGAGAGTTGAGAACCTTATCTTGATTCACAGAATTTCGGTTAATGAATCGATTTAAGACCTCAGAGACTGCTGTGGTTTGGTATCTATTCTCTTGTTCAGGATTGATAGGATATCTAGTATCTTTAATTGAGTTCTTGGTTTGAGTGGATAGGATTAAGATCTTGTAAACTCTAAATTGTAATGTTCTATTGGAGCAGTTTCCTTAAACCGATCTATCCGGTTTAGCTGTTTAAGATAATGTATTCCTGATTTGTACTTTCTTTATCTAAGAGATTCTAATCTTAAATATTTTGGGTTTTGTAGTCTAAATTCTTTCTTACTATTGATTTTGGATACTAGTCAAACTCATATAACTGTGATGACGGAAGTGTAACGGCATTCAAATTCATTAGAATTTTTGTTACTGAAAGAGCATATACTTAACAATCTTGCTAATATTTTTATTTGAGTGATTCTCCAGGTTTAGAGTATAAGACTTAAACAATTCATTCTGAAAGTGACATCACCTTCTATTCTAAACCTATCCCCCTTAGGAAATTGGAATCCAAGAATACCGATTGAGAGGTTCAACAAGTATCTATCTGGTTTCTCCTAGGCAAAGGAATCTCAAAAGGTCAAGAAGAACTAGAATCAGTGCAATACCTTTCTAAATAGTTACAGTTTTCTAGATTAAGAAGTCTCTTTCCTTAAACAAAATAGATTCTAGAATCCTAGCGACACCAGCGGATAGAGGTTCAATCCCAGATTCAGAGAGAGTCCTTTCTTTAGCTTTCCAATTAACCGGGAAAGTCTAATACATCTGTTGAACACCTTTACTAGCTATACAGGTTTCCATTAACAATTATCGAAAGTGGTCCGGGTTAGGAAATTAATACATTGTCAAGGAAGCTCGCCCTTTGCCTAGCTGGCTTTGGGATACATTTGACACACCGAACGGAATTCCTTAGTATCTTTGCACTTAGGAACAACTGGAACGAATCGTGGAAATAAAAGCTCACTAAAAAAGAGGAGAGTGTAACACTGTCGCGGAAATACAGAACCTTTACCCTTATACCACCTTTCAATAACAGGGTCAGTTTAAGTAAGGTTATATATATTGGATTTCAGGCAGGTAATAAGTAAGAGGATAGGTCTAGGTATCCAGAGTATGAACAAGATAGATATTATGAAAAGTAACAAAGTTAAGTCATAAGCATTGGGGATTAGAACCTATAGATTACGTGGCCATTACAAAAGGACTTTTACAGGGTGAGAGTTCGGGAACAAGTCCAAGGTCAAGGTAAAGCGTTTTCAGGGAATAAACAAATAAGTAGAGACTCGAGTTTCCAAGTTGGTAGGTTAAGTTATAGACTTTTTACAGATGTCCCAGACAATAGGTTATACTATCTCGTTATAGATAGAAAGAAAGCTTTCCAATTCCCTATTCTTTAATGTTTTTGCTTAAAATGTATAACGTTTTTAAGAAGGAAATCCTAAGTTTACAGGTATGAAGACTAAGACTCTCAAGATACAGGGTCTAGCTAGAAAGACTTAGAGATAAGTATTAAGATTAAGAGTAAGAAGAATTTTTGTGCTTAGGACCAATAGAAAGAAATGCCTTACTTTTAAATGCTTAAATTTTGCTTTAAGATCTATATCATTTTTTCTTGAAATCCAGAGATTTACACTTGCATGCAAACCTATTTGAAACAACATAACACCCCGGCAACCTACACTGTGTTCCCCTAGACAACTAGGACTACTCTGAGAAAGAAGCTCTGATTAAACCTTGTTGTTGCTATCCTACTATTTAATAAACCATGTTTTATTAGGCCCCGGCTCGAAAAGTATCCAAGTGAAAAAGATTCGAGAAATATATTTACTTCTTTTAATCCAACAGCAGGAACCCGACAAATAAGGGAGTACCCCTTTGTTTGTTAACCCACAAACTAAAACCAGATCCACTCTTCTCTAGATAAGCCTCAAATACTCCATAAAATTCAAATTGCAGTAAGTACTTTTATTATCATAGAGCTCATTGACTGGGGTTTCGTTTTTAGATTCTAGTTTGACCACTCATTTTTTGTCTTATATTAATATTATACTGACATCAAGTTTAAGAAATAGCTTCCCCCTTTCTTTGTTTCAGAGACACCCCTAGCTCAGGATCCAGTGCAGCGTTAAGATTCCTTATACTTATACTATAAAGTCTAGGTATTCGTTGCTTCGTACTTACTTTTGGAAAGTATTTGCTTGCTGAAGAAGTCTAAATATTCCAGCCTTTTGATTTGTTATTCCTGAAAAATTACTTAACTTAATGGGAAGCGGGAGAAAACTGGGCTTTTAACCTTTTATAGTAAACAGAGATACTTACTCAATCTTAAACTTAGAAAAGTCCCTACACTTAGTAAGTATTATAGAAGTGTAAGGTAAGCGTTAGTAAGACACAGAAGGCGTCTTCCTTGACTCATTTTTATCGGCTTATAAATTAAACGAAATACTAAACTCTTGGCATTCTTGGGATTGCCTGTTTATCTTGATGAACGATTCCGATCTGATAAAAAGGAGTCAACCAGATTCTATATTCTCTTTCTTTGAGAGTACATACCTTTGCAAGAGATAAAGTCATAAGTCTTAATGGGATGATGTAGCTTAAGCTAACTAAAGGAGGACAGCTAATGAAAACCTGGCTGACAGTGCAGCGGAGATTTTCTTTATTCTTTTGAGAGCAGATTCCTAGGGTTTTGTATTGCAAGAGATTTTTTCCTTTGTTTGGAAGCTAGGCAAGCTCTTTTCTTTGTGCTGGAACCAGCTTTTCACCTTTAAATTGCCCTTAGGAATTACCTTAGATAGGATTTATAGAGTAATTAATAGTCTTTGTGTTAGCTATTCTCAAGCTTTACCTTTGAGAATTGCTTCTATGTTTATAGCCGATAAAGGATTGGATAGGAACCACACGCATTCTTAGTGGATAACATAAACCAGATTCTATTTCCTAAGGGTTTAACCTTATGAGCATTTCACGAATCTAGTCTATAATTTCGATATTTGCAATGTGTTGAGATTCAGGTGTACAAGAAGAGTTCCTTAGTTTTGGATTCGGTCGTAGCTATAGTTCAAATTAGTGAGTAAGCAAATAAATATGACCCCGCCGTAAAAGGGAAAAGCCTAGAAAAAGTCGATTAAATAAATCTTTCTAAAGTACAAAGTACAGAGAGAGAAACTAGGCTGTAAAACGATAGTATGGATCCCCAAACTTTACCTTATTTTTCCTTATGTTGCTAGTGTTGATCGAGTAGTAATGCGATCTGGCAAGCATGAGTATAATATAAGTGGTTCAAATTCATAACTTAAATATGAAATAAAGATAAGATCTACAGGACAGCTCAGTGAGGTATGTACCGTTTAGAACCGTCTTAAGTTTGTAATTCTACTCCCTTCATTATCAAATGCTTTGGTCAATTACTATTATAATATATTTTTCATTTAGCTTATTAATCTGTTAGCTTATCGTAAATATTAACTAGTTTTTTTGCTGGAATCCCCTAGGAGGGGCTACTTTATATGCCTGGATTGACTGAATACATAGTTACATAGTAAGAAAAAACCATTTTAAAACCTAGCGATCATCTACTGAACTTACCAATCAAATTTTATAGTTAAAAGTTGTCCATTCTTACTTACTAGATTTCGTATTCCTGCTATTTTCTAGATAATTCGTATTTAATTTAACACTACTATTCGGAATTCTTTTGAATGACTACGTAGGGAACCTTGGTAAATAGGAGTTAGTGCTTTTTTGTTTTAGTGCTCGACCCATTTGGCAGAAGTTAAAGGTATCCTTATTATATCGGAATGAATAAGTATTTTTACCCGTTCGATAATTCCTGAAAAATATGTTAAGCGTTATGCCCTTACCTTTCATTTTTAAATTGAGAGTTAGCTTACCCCTTTGGCTTCCTAACATGAGGATTGTACTAATTAAATATCGGGAATACCTAGACGAGATGCTTATTTACTGGTTTGTGTTCCAAGAACCTATCGAAACTTGTAACTTGAGCTCAAATAGAGAGAGACCTTTTGCTCTAGGCGAACCTATATAAAATTAATGAAGTAATATAGTCTCAAAATGGTATATCTTAGGCCAAGCTCAGTTATATTACAAGACGAAAGCTTTTATTTCTACATGTTAAATAAGGACCCATTCATATTCGGTTACCATAAATCAATATTACTTGCACTTACCTTGAAGGAGTATCGCAAGTGTTAATAGCTCGAAGTCATATACCGGGAAAACAATTATGGAGAATATATACAAAAAGCAAGAAGTATTGTCTGGACCCAAAGTTTAATACTTAATATTAAATAAGGGTCCCTAGTCCTAGGTACTTATTAGACACCAATATAATATAAATTGGGTACCTATTGTGTTCAATTAGCAAAAACTGTGTTATTTTACAATTATTGGATAGACGAAACTGGCAAAGACACGTGAACTTTAGAGGTTCCTTAGTAACTTTTGGTCCTTGTTAGAATTCAAATTACAGCCTTTTCATACTTTTTAATTACATTTACTAAATCCAGTAAATTTCATTTGCCCTAAGCTAAGTTTGTAAAGAAATTTATAAATATTATTAGTACTAACCATACTTTTTTCTGTCGTAATAGAATAATAAGCAAAAGCTTTCTTAAAGTATAAATAAGATCTAATAATTGAACTGGTATTTCTGAAGTCAGATCCAAAATAAAGAGCTCCATTCCATATATGGTAATCTAAGGGAGCACTAGAATATATGTAAAAACCTATGGGGCTTAGTTCTTAAAGATAAGAGGGTTGCCTTCTAAACTTTAAGAATGTTATGCTTTTCTAAGTATCCGGGTGGCTTTGATTACATATTAGTAAATCCTGTCTTTATATAAGCTCAAATATCAAAGAATTTACCTTTGGCTTTTTTTCAATCCTCATAGTGTTAGCTTTGTAACTCCTAGTGAAGAGGATACGCTATTTTTGCTTGCTTTACTACTACCCCTCTTTGTAGTTAGGCGGATCGTTATCATGTCAATTATAGTGTGTGGGCAGTTTTCTGTAGTTATGTTATTCAGACTAAATTCATTGTAAAATACTACAGTCTATCCTAAAAAATGGAGTACTATTGAAAAAGAACTCTCTAAAAAGTCCCTTTAACTACATTCTCATCAAACCAAGACAGTAAGCTCATTTTAATAAAAAAAAGGAATCCGCGTTTTTGATCTGTGAGAAAAGGTTATATACTCGTTTTCGGTCGTTTGATGCCTTCATGTAATGAACTTATTTAGACTTTACCTCTTCTTTTTCCTAGTTTTAGGAAATCCTTTTATAGGAAAAAACCCTTTTAGACCTATTTAACTATCTCCTTTATATAAATTGTGAATGAATGGTCGAAGGTTCGAATCCCGATATAGACCTAAATAGATTATGTAAAACTAATAAAGTCTTCATTTTTAGGAATATACGCTTTAATTTAAGTATAGTATAATTTCTTAAATGCTCCTTAGAGGCCCCACTTTTAGGGCTAAAGACTTTACTTGCTATAGTTTATAAACTAGATTCTAGTTTAATATATTAGGCTTCTCCAGTTATTAATTAGCTTTTAAAAGTATTAAGTTTAAAAGGGCTTACTTCTCGCAACTTTGTATATTTTACAATACAAGTATAGAGGCTTTCTATATTATTAGGAATAAAGTAACTCCTTATATAAAGGTTTGAACTCTATACTACTAAAAAAATCCTTATCAGTAGAGTCAAAACTTTCGGCTACTAGATTTTTAAGAATCGAGTCCATTTAGTTGTTGTCGGTAAATAAGGTTGGTTACTAAAACTTATTTGAAGGGTGTATCTCGTGTTGTAAGTTATATAATCCGTCATTAAAAAAAGCTGGTGCATGGATAGCGCACTCCTTGGATACTAATTGGTTTTGGCCTTATCAGATTCTCTCTTATTTTTAGTGTATTAAACTGCCTTTCTGACATAAAGAGATATACCACTTCCCTTCTTTTTGATTATTCTTGGTTTGTTTTTAGCTAGTCCTATTTTAAAAGTCTTTTTATTAACCTACCAATAGAATACGAGAATTTTAGGATAGAAAATCTAGGTATTTCTCCTAACCCAGCTCTTGTTATATAACTGTCTTTCTTTACTTTGCGAAACCCATGCGAGCCCCGTGGGTTGAATAAACATGTCCATTATTTTTTACATTAAATGGGGCAGGAACCTAGCCAAGAACAAGGAATCCTTAATTGTAAATTAGATATCCGGGGAATACCAACATTTAGATTTAGCCTGATAAGAAAGAAAAACTTTAGTTTGAAGAAAGATCGGAAGTATAGCCCCTTTTATGATAATAAGGTAAACTCATATATCGTGATTAATATGTTATAGGTTCCTGTCGGGCTATACGTTTATAAGCGATAACTTGTTATTAACACTCCATTTAAGAGGACCTGTAGCTTAAATATTGATAAATTAGGTTTAGACAACATGATAGCCATGATAACACCTAGCGGACTTATAAGGAGCCCTCCCACACCTAAAAAGCTAAGCTCGTTTTAATATGAGACCGTTAAAGTAAGTATACTTATAGCTGATTGACCTTATCTTTGAACTTACTTATCTAAACCAAAAAAGCAATATATTCCAGTTCTATATCAATATTAGGATGGGTTCCTACCAGAATTAAGGAAAGACTACCAACTGTACTAAATATAATAAGAAGAATACCAATCAGAAATAGCGGGCAGGCCTCTCTTTCGACTAAAACCTCTCAGAAGGATTTGTCCCTTTACACTTCTTTTTTGTTTTTAGGAAGAGAGTAGGCCAGTAAAATATGCACAATCTGCAGTCTACCTTTTGTCTTTTCGCTCATCCTAAATGACTTGAAAGTGTACCCTTGCCTTGTACTGAAACTAATAAGAACCCAGGTAAAAGTGCATGATCCCTAGTAAAAAGCGTCCTCTAGTTAGTACTAAGACCTTTAGGAAGAATATTCGGAATTTTTGTTATACTTGTGGTTGTATTGTACAAAGCATCTAGATTATTATAATCTAGAAGATTTGTCGTAGATAGCTGAGTTTTCCTATTAAAAAGAATTGAAATTCGATAGATTCTGAATGAGGGTTACCTATAAATTGAGTTTTGGGTATGCCTCTTATTTATATATCTTATCCGGCAATTGCACGTAAATGGACTACACTGGAAGCTGGCACTTCGTAATAAAGCGAATTCTCTTGTGAATCTTGTCGGGATAAGAATTTGTTACATTAAAGCACTAGATTAGATCCCAAAAGATACATTCAAAGTGTTAGAATAATCTAAAGAAGCTCCTTAATACCTCAAGAATTCTAATAACCTACCAAAGTCCTGCCGCCCTAGTAAACAAGACTTACACTTGGATAGATCAATAAAGATGTACTATTTAGGAACTGAAAGTCTTTATTCAACCTAAGAAAAAGAAATTAATTTCCCCATCTCTTTAAATTAAACCACAGTTTAGTTTCTTTCTTAAAAGGATTCTAGTTTTTTAAACAAGGTGTCTAGTACGTTCACATTAGTCAAAAGCCGCCGAAATGGCTATATTATACTAAAAAGTGGAGCACAGGACTCTTTTTTAATCCTTGATTCAATAGAATCTTTTACTATGACTTGTGTAAAAAAGCATATTCATATTAACTTGGCAAATCTAGTTATACTCGTTTCCTGTATTTATAAGTAAAGTTGATGGAACAAGATCCTTTTACATATTGATCAGATCAAAATAGCCAATATATAAGCATTGGAAATTGATACTATATTCTATAGAAGACTCTCTTTTATATGATTTTCAGTTTTCCTTTTTGATTCCCTTTACCAATTAACTCGTAACTCTATACCTTTCGATAGAAGTTAGAAATAAAGCAGACATAAGAATTATTGCCTTAGACATATGCTCCTAATCCTGCTTTCATTAAGCTTACAATTCTCTATAAGTGTTGCCTTGTTTCAGAGTTCCCATTTCGAAAAGATGTTAAGTAATAAAAGAGTTAGAGCTAAAGTAAGGATTTTTTCAGTAGTAAGTTAATGAATTTGAGTACGAGGGCAAGTACAAGCATAGGTTTTCCTGGGTTTGGCGGTGTGTTTTTGTGTTTTTAGTACAAGGTCATTTTCTTGTTGGACTTTACAGGCGCTTAAAAAGAGGGTTTAAAGGGAGTTGCTCTTAGTTTAAAAGTAAGAATTCCTTCTTTTGCCTTAGAGTCTAAAATCTTTTAAAAGCGGGTAGGAGTTAATGTATAGAGGGAGTTGGTAAGGCAGGTTCTCCTGAGCTTTCCTTTCGGGTAGAGATTTTACACAGGGCAAGGTTGCAATAAGAGTAGCAAATGAGGGAGAAAAGCTGGTATTACAAAGAAAGCCCAAAAGAGCCCTCTTATTGGTGTTACTCTGTTTCCAATTCCAAAAGGCTGTCAGGAATAAGAGAAACTCAAAAGCTAAAGTCATTTGTTTTCGATAAAGACTGTAAAAGTCAAGCTTCCCGCATCCTGTTAATAAGTACTAATAGGGAATTCTTAAGAAGGGATTCAGCTGCTAAGAATAGAGATAGAGGGTAATAGCTATAAGCTAGGGTTGGTATTAAGAGTAAGATGTAGGTCAGTAAGCAGCTAAGAAAGGTATTCCTCTGAAGAAAGCGGGGATAGCTCCTAACAAGAAGAAAGGTTTCCACTAAGGAGAACTTAGTCCTAATCTTGGTCATTCTAAGTCTTGGATATTCTGCGTTTTGAGTGAAATAGGTTTGACAAGATAAAGGGAAGTGCAAAGCCAAGTAAGTAGCACCCAACCTTATAATATAAGCAAATCTTGTTATTTAATTCGTTTAAAGCGAAAAGAGTTCAAAGGGATTCATCTGTGGATCTCACTCTAACTAAGGAGTTTATAAAAGCATAGGAGCCTCCGGTTTAGTACTCAATCTTGGTTGGATAAATCAAGGTAATAGGAAAGCTTGGTTTGGCTCTTAAGGGAACTCTGAACGAAGAGAAGAGTTGGGCTTGGAAGTTAAGATTGAAGTTTGAGAATTTGTCACTTTGCTAAATGTTTCATTCAAAAGAAAGGTATGGTAATGTCAGGAATTTTAATCACGTAGATGGAAAAGACTCTTAAATTGTTACTTGATCACCCCTTTGTTAGTAACCAGAATAGCCGAAGATAGCTGTTCATCTATAGCCGGAGCGATCCGGGATTCCTTATTTCAATTTCTTTTTGCTGGTTAGATCGGAGCTCTCTTTTAGGACAGGTCGCTGGTTCAAGTCGAGAACTTCTAAGGAATTGGAAAAGATTTTAAATTAGCAGCTACCAAACTAAAAGCAAGAGGAGAAAAGCCGCGGATTTTAGTATTTTTATGGGGTTTTTTCTCATAGGTTCGTAATTAGCAGCGTAAAGCTTCCAAAAGCAAATTGTCAGAGAAGAATTCCAACCCAGAACTAAGTGGAATCTAAACAGCTAAAAATCCTTGTAAAAGAACTCCTCCTTATAAGTATAATAAAACGGGATTTCAAGATGAAGTAAAGATTAATTCTAAGCAAGTAATATTAAAGTGTAGCTCTTTTTAGCACAATAATAAGAAGGAAAAAAGGCTTTAGTAGTAGGAATGTAGGGTAGCGCGTTCCTTGAAACAAAGCGCTTTTTCTTATGAGTTTCCGTAGTGAAATAGTGGGATCCTGAAAAAGGCTCTTTAAGAAATTAGCACTTATTTGATTGAATTGGGGTAAATCCTGTAATAAAAATTTTTAAGAAGGAAGCGTAAACCTACAAAATTCCGCTTAATAAGAAAGACATGTGGTTTATGTACAAAACCTTAGAAAAGAGTAACTATTTGAAAGACCAGACGGGCTTTCCTACACAAACAAAAGAAATCGCAGTTATTTGAGGGGCCCCATATAAAGGGTTTCTTCCCTCTGTTTTAACTCAAGAAGAGAGGAGAGGCGCTTCTAAAAGTAGAGTTTTACTTACATAGATTTACCAAGTTCAAGAATCGACAAAAGCATTCGTATAAAAAGATAGGGGAAGTATCAAATTATACCGAGGAATCTTTAGGATTCTATTTATAGCGTATACCCATTAAAATGTGTAAAGAATACTCCTCTAATTAACACAATTACACTACGAGACCTCTCGATTAGATATTAGCTTAGAAAAGGGCTCTACTACTGCCCCTATAAAGAAACACTGCTTTGAATCAAAGTAAAGGGGGTTCTCTTGAATGAAAGAGAATTGCGAAGCAGCGACCCTAATAAACCTCCTGTTCTTTAACCTAGTCTTACTTATTTTCGGACTTGACTTATACTAAACTTCCTGGGATATCCTACAATTGGGTCTATCCAAGAAATTAAGACTTCCGCTTTCACATGACACTTAAAATGAGTAACCCAACGCCTAATGTAAGAATCTAAAAGTATTAAAAAAACTCTGGCTACCAAACGGGTACAGCAGCTATAATAAAGGAATACCGTAGACTCCTAATTGATTTTCAGGGGTACTTTACTTAAATATTAAGTATAAAGAGGAACTATCTAAAAACTGTTTTATATCACACAAGCTAAAGTAATATATTTATATAATCAACAAACCTTATGTACAAAGGAAGGAGTCTTGTGCCGAATCGAGGATCCTTATTAAAAGAATAGGTTTAACTAACAAATCCAATTAAAGACACTTTTGTAAAAAGCCTTTAAATATACTAAAAAGAGGGCAATACTTAGCAAGCTCCTATCCTAATAGGGACACAACTTCTAAAACAGGTTATAAACCTCTTTTTTTTTTTGAAATACTAGAAACGGGTTTTCCTACAGTTTTCTCCTTAACTTCTGGAAAATTGTGTTATATTTATATGAATTCTAGGGGTATTAAAACTAAAGAAATCTAAACACCAGTTGGTCTAAGACAAGGAAAGGGGAAATCCAAAAAGCTTACTTAGAGTAAATCTAAAGAAAACACGGTATCCGGCAGCAGTAACTGATAAAGAAGCGATTTGATGAAAATACAGGGGCAAAATAGCTGTGTAAAATCGGGTAGGTAACAAATGCGTACGAGGTTTACACAAGAATGTTGTATATTTCTCGTCTTGTCTTCTTTTTTGATGCTGGAGATCTTATCTTACCAAGTGTAAAACTTAACTATCTGCGCGAATAAGCCCTTTATTAGCAAATACTCTTCTATAACTCTAGTGTCTGTCCCTTATATATTGGGACCTATTTTTGAAGTGTACAAGGCAACCCCATGAATTTGATTTACTACTGCTTAAGCTTTTTAATCTACTCAGTTTTAAAGTGTTTTGGAGTAAGGCGAACGGATACTTTATTTCTTTATTTAATCCCAGAATTCTTTCAAGAGGATCTAAAGAACTCCGTTAAAAACTGATTAGAATAACAAGAGCTCCATGGGGGAGAATTCCTATACCGAAATCCGCCGGCATCTCATAAAGAATTTAAGGAGGCTTTCCTATATTGCTACCCCTCTACGCAATGGAGTCTTACCAAATGAGTAGATTTCTACAGGAATTACTATCGCAAAACTAAGAAAAGTAAAATAGACTGTACAAGCGCAAAGAAAGAACTTTTATTTGTATCTTAGCGGGTCCACTAAGGGCTTTCGGCATAACAAGCTCTATAAATATAACTGAAACAGGATCCGATAAAGCATACAAGGAGGCTCCTCCTAAATACCTAGGTCTTTAAAAGTTCCTCCTTGTTTAAAATCCAGTACTTATAAACTACACGAGTTTAAACTGCTATAAGGGACTCCCGAGGAGTTCCCGTCACTGTGGATTTTTCAACTAAGTTTTGTATATATTACCGAACACTCATTTCATAAATGAAAACTATGACATTCTCTATTTCTATCTTACCCTATTATCCTTGAAGTTAACTTCAAATAAACGCACCAAGATAAACCATAAATTGCAAAAAGTACTTAGATAAATTCCATTTTTACCGAGTAAAATAAACTAGCTAACCAAATACAACGTGAAGCTCTAACTCCTCATTTATTACCCGCTCTGAATAAAGTAAGGAAGAGACGCTAGCTAAGCCCGAAAACTGAAAATGACTAACAGCGAAAGATGGTGTATTACTGCGCGGAATTAAAAAGCATAGCGCCCAAAACTTATATATAGGAAAAGCTAAGGGATCCCGTTTAGTTAGGCTAACCCTAATAAAATCCCTGACACAGTTCCTAAAAAGTAACATATTCTATAAAGTGGAATGAAAGGCTAAAGTGAAACTCCTATTCAATTGCATTTCCTAACCTTCTTAATAAGAGCTA